>PYAF01005783.1:388648-400362 GCA_007407185.1 Glycine tomentella
ATGACTGGTCACGCCCAGTACTGGGCGTGACTACCCCCCTAGTCACGCCTGGTTCTGGGCGTGACCAGTCATGCCCAGTTCTGGGCGTGACCAGTTGCCCCAGATTTGTAAATAGTTTGAAAGTTGCACCAAATTGGTAATTTTTTATTTAATTTGTATTATTTTGGTTCTTTTGCCTGCTATTATATCATCAATTTTTTCAGTAAAATAAATTTCAGTTCCCTCTTGCATACTGGCTCTTCTCATGTTTCCTAACAAATGTCGATTTTAACCTGTGTTTCATGACGATATTATTAGGAGTGAAATATAAAGGGAAATAGAGTAAGAAAGACACTCAACAAAATCATAAGAAAGGCTTCATTTTCTCCCTCACATCACAATTGGAAAATGATAAGACATCGTTAAATGATAATATTAGTTAGGTGATTACATATGGTCGTGAAGCTTCAAAAGCAAAATCTCCTCCAACTCTGAATTTCAACGTGTATGCAACAAGAAGTTGCTGAGGAGGTAACTACAAGCAACACCACTTAAGCAATTTAACTGACCCCCCTACCCATTGACTAATCCTATACATACAGGGGATAAATTGCCCAACACATTCAATCTCATAATAATGATGAAATACATTTGAAAAGACAAGAAAAAGAAAAGAAAAAAAAATATTTGGTGAGAAGCACATGGGGTACAATACCATATGACAATGACATTGTTGGTGTCACTATATTTGCATTAATTAACCTGCACCTCTTCTCAGTTTTGCAGGCAAATCTAAACCAGTGACCTGCTGTACAATTCTGCAAGGTACAATCAAGTAACAAAGATTATATTAGAAGTTTGCTACGCCAGCTTTGTACTCTGTGTGAATGAAGTACAAAAACAAAGAAAAGGAGCTGACAAAGAATGTTCTATGAACAGTTTGCATCTCAACTTACTGGTGAGGCTCTAAACCAGGTGCATTTGGGTCACTTGAAGATGGATTGAGTTGGTGTTGAACATCAATCAGACCACCCTCCATTACTCCTGCAGGTACAGGTGATCCCTGGAAACTTGTCACTGAACTTTTTCCAGATGACATGCCTGTAAAGAGAACACAGTAAAAATTAAGACCACATGGAGTGCATTGTTCTCATGAATTTGAATCCCTTCTTACATAGTAGGCAACTCTATACCAAAAACATTTGATGATGAAATACCATAAAACACAATCATGTTGATTGATTAATAATATAAAAGGAATTTGTAGACCATAAAATAGAAGACAGTTACGGCATTCTCAAATACAGATGAAACAAAATCAGATAACTAGAAATAGAGCTTTCTCAGCATATCAATGGCCGTATGCTACAAAAGTTTATACCAAAAAATGGGTGATTTATTATAGTTCCAGTTGCAAATAGTTTTACAAACTAAAAGCCCCTTTGCACAGCATTCCAAACACATCATCAAAGAGGAAATAAGGAGCAAATGCATCAAGGGAATGGAGAATGATTCTCTAAGTTATTAGTTGGTACAAATAAGTTATTTATTTAGATCTACATGACCAGATTGAACCTCAAGGAGGAAAATCTAGAGAGAAAATAGCACCAAATGCTGCGTGAACAGAACATAATATGAAAAAAGGAAAGAACTCAATAGTTTTGAAAAGTTTGATTAAAATGTCTCAAAAGAATTACTTGAAACCATGTCTTCGAATGATAAATACTGAATCAAGACCAAATGTGTGAATATATTTGACTGAGCTTATTACATGACTGAACTGTGTTTTAAAATAAAAGACTTCTTTCTACGTTCCTTTTTTCCTTTTTCCTATTCAGAGTAAAATTATCCCATAGCTTGACATTCCAACCTATTGTTGAATAGAGAACCGTTAAAACAGAAAAATAGTAACTGTCACTATTCTTATGAATAGAAATTCAATAAATATTAACTTCAATTATCTCCACTTTTAGATGCTGGCGCAGAGAATTCTATTCAACATGTAAGTTTTACAAAAACTATTTTTCAGGAAATCATCAAACATAATACTGAAGTAATGATCTCAAAATATGAAATGGCCTAGCTTAGAAAATAGAACCAATAGGTATAGATGGCAATAAAATTGCATAATCCAAAGGTAACAGAACAAGGCAAAACAATACCCAATTCAACAATTACCAACACTAATTGATATCTCAAAGTTAAACCCCTATCATGTTACAGTGCAGAAGAGTAGAAATAAAATGTCATATCATATGCATGATAAGAATTACTTTTATTACAAATATTACCTTGGAGTAATATCACAATACAGAAGACAACAGTGAAAACCGTAGCAAGCATGCTGCTACTGGAAGATGATGATGCCTTAGCAGCTTTCATCTTCTTCAAGGCTTTCATTCGCTCTATCCTCGCACGCTTTAACATGGCAAGTTCAGTGATCTCCCTGATTAGCTTTTGGTCAGCGGCATCCAACGATGGAGCTCGCGGAGGTCTTGGAGGTTTCGGAGACTTCTTATTACTGGACTTTTTACGTTTCTCCTTTTCTGGGGTATTGTTCTCTGCATATTCTACTGAGTACAACTTGTTTGTCACTTTCACCATGTCCATTGAAACTACAGTTAACTTTGACTCCTTGCAGCATCCACTATACCTATCTACACCTTTTATACAATCTCCAACAAACCCACAAGAAATCTTATTAAGTAATATCTTTCCTTGTTTTGTGTTAACTTCAGTAGAGACATCCTTTGACTCATCATCAGTCAAAACCACCCCTCTTTCAAGATCAACTTCAGCATCCTCATCCTTGGCACTCTTAAGATCCATCTCAAACCCACAAATGATAGAAACAAAACTAATCCAACTTTTCTCCCTTCTTGTTACCTACCCTACAAAATTTTGTCCTCTAAAGTGTTTCCCTTAACTAAATCCTTAAACTCAATCCACCTCCTCAACAAAAGATATCACAAAATAAATAAATAAAAGTAAACCCAGGAATGGACTGACCCTGCATCATAACAAGAGACATAAAAATAATTCAATCAGTTACATAAAAAGTAAAAATCTTACTTCTAATTAGTAAGCCAAAGAAAAATGAAATGAAGTTAAGAAGATAACGGGGCAGTTATGAAAATTGGAGAAAGACATAAAAGTTTAAATTTTTAAAATAGCTTGAGGAAGGCATTGTGGAAAAGTGAATACCTTGCTTGAAGGGAAGAGAAAGAAGGCGAGATCCGATGAGGGACAAAAAAGCATGAGAAACGGAGTTCACAACGTTACAGGGAAACTACCTCACTGCCTGCAATCTTAAGAGTTCAATTAAAATTTAAAATCTTTTTTTCTCTCTCTTTTCATTGCCAGAGCCAATGACATGTGATGTCTTCAAAAAACGGCACATTTATAGTACAGAGCGAAAATACTAGGAAGGAAGGTCCAATGCAGAGCCGCGCCGACAGTTGGCATCTCTGCCTCACTTTTTTTTTTTTTTTTTCTTGTTTTGTTTTTGTTTTTATTCTCTAACTTTTTCATAACCTTTTTCGATTGGATTTTTCGTCAAACTGTGTCTCAAAAACATGGTTTTAAACTACTGCGTAGCTCAGTTGACTGAATCTATTTTTACTTTAAGTTAACCGTGTTAAAATTTGATAAAAAAAAAAAAAAAGTTACATTTATTAGCCTAGTTTTTTCTTTTTAACTAATTGTGTTCTATGGACGACGTCTTTTAACACGTTTTTCTTACCTAATCTAATACTACTACTTTAGACACGGTTGTACTCGATTTATGGATAAATCTTCACCGACACTTTTTTTTGGGATATTTATTTATTGAGTTGAGAATGGTAAAATTACATAATTATTTAATCATAATTTATTATATATAACAAATTAATTGACTTTTAAAATAATTTGAATGATAATTTATAATTGACAATATCTATACATAAATATTAAACTCTATAAAAATTATGTCAAAAGAAACAAGTGTTTATATTAGATATTTTATTCTTAAATCAATTTTATTTATAATCCTGATATGTAAAAATAAGAATCTTATCATACAAAACGTTCAGCAAAGATTTATTTTTAACCTAAATACTTTTTATAAAAAAAATTGGTCTTATAAGAAAATCTAAAAAAGATAAACTTGGAAATTTTTTAAACTTTTTTATATTAAAATTAGAGTTTTAATATAATAACTTTTGTTATATAGAACCCAAGGTTGAAGCAATAATGTAAAGTCTCGTTGTGATCACATGAGTGATAATGATTTATTTAGTGAAAGAATATGTGTTTAATTTTTTTATTATACAAAATTTTTTTTGGTAAGTAACATATAATAAATAAGATTAGTCTTTGATCCAATGTATTAAGAGATACTCATAATCTCTAAACCTAAAAAAACTTTTTGTTATATAGATAGTTGAGATAATAATTTAATTTTAACTAAATAATCTCGAAAGTATTTAACGTACTGTTACACTTAAATTTTGTAAAGAAAAAACACTCATAATATCAGGCTTAATATAATAAACCTTATACATTTTATTTTTTATTTAATTTTAAAATGGAAATAATTTTCATTTGAAAAACGTGTTTTACGCTCCCCCTTCGCGCACGCGTCTTTATTAAGAAGCAGTAGTAAATAGTTATTCGTAAAGATTGATGTAATAAATATACGTTCACAAAGGACCTACTGTTGCCCCCTTTTTTGATTTTGGGGGGTTATGTTACCTAATGCATTAGTTCTCATAAAATAAATTTACCTGGCATTCATTTTAACCTCTACTCATGTTAGCTTGGTTTTGCATTGATAGCTAACGAATTTTATGTGCTGAACTAATAGTAAATAGTTCTTTTATGAAGGATGGAAATTTTAGGAGAAAAGGTAACATCTTAATTTAAGAAAAGATTCTACATTTAAAAAAACAATATGCATTTTATATATTTTGTATTTCAGAAAAATGGATAGTGACATTTATCTCATCTCATAAAAATGAATAAGAATTTGAATTATTGTTATTTTAACGTGAAACCTTGTCTTACTCATTTCAATAAACCTCTCGTGACTAACAGTTTGAAACTATCTATTTCCGTTGATCATGAAATTTTTCTATTTATTGTTAAAACTTCTTAAATATTGATTTCGGCAACCGTAACATAATGGCATTATAGCTGTCTTCACTCTTCTGGTTGCAGGATCGGATATATAAAAAGGCAGAATGTGCAGCAACTTTTCCATATAGTTTAAAAATATAATGTATAGCCAATTATTTCTTATATTTTTATTTGTCAAGAAATTGGGTTCAGCCGAATCATGAGCAAAACCGAATGAGAAAATGGGAGGTGGGTAGGACCAGTGCACCAAAATAAGTGAGAGATATGCTGGGTATCTTAAAAGGATGATTCCTTATAATGATTAATGATCCAGCCCTAGTGACCAGTATTAATCAATGCTGATAGTTTCCTTTGGGACAATTGTTTCTTTCCACTCTTTGTTTTAAAAGAGGAAGAGAAACACAAGTTGTCAAGTTTGGGAGGCAAGGTGAGACTCCTAGAATATGAACTTCTTCCCCATCAATTAGAATGAGTTTTTCAATTAAATTTTAATTTAATCTAATTTAACTTTTATATTTTTGTATACACTGTTTGAATCGTGTTTATAAATAAATTGTATAGAAATATTATATTATAACTAACAAGGTTGAATTAAGTAGAAAGGATTAGTCTTCCGAAATACGAAAACTTAATAGTATTCAAATTTTTCTATAACATTATTATCTGACTATGTTTTGAAGAGTAAAGGTTCTATTCACATTATCATTTCCTAATTTACATTCTTCATCAATAACTTTATAATTTTATTTTCTGATATTGCCCTTATATTTTTTTATTAAATTTTAATTCAATATACAACTAGATAGATCAATTAGCACTAAAGGGTTTGTTAAACTAACCTATTTGAATTACTCTTTTATTTAAGAATTTTAGTTAAATGCATTAACGTTTACCAATTATTCTTACTTCTTCTTTTTTCACTTTTGCAATTTTGCTTTAAACATCTCAATGCTTAAGTGTGATTGTAGTTAAAAGAATGAAGCCATGTGCCTCTACAAGGAAAAAACTATTAAAAGAACTTATGTGTCTCTTTGATAGATGCTAATGTAGTGTAATGGATGTGATACTTACTATTTAAGAAGTGATTATTTTTTCTCTAATCCTACTCGAGTTAAATAGAAATGAAATTTTAATTTAAAGTTGTGGTTTGGAATTTATCACCGACTGTTTTAAAAAAAAAGTGAATTTTTCTAAAGTAAAAAGTAGTTTTATTTTCTGATAAAATTGAAATTTAAACTCAATAATCCACTTGACATTATGTTAAAACTAAGAATAAAGAAGAGGGGTTTTCATATATATATATATATATATATATATATATATATATATATATATATAACCATTCAATTTCAAGCTTCTTCTTTTTTTTTTCTTGAAAAAGGCCTAACAATATTTCCTTTTATTTTCTCTACCTTACACTTGCTTTAAGCTAATTTTAATTGTTTACATTTCCTTATCAACCCTGTCGAAAGGTGATGATGACCATGATAAAAAAAGCCAACGAAAAGAAGTTCGTTCAAAAGCAAAGGCACAAATAATAAAACAATCACTTTTTGAATACTGTGGTTGAAAGAATGGAATGGAAGTATATATGTCTATCAAGTACTGTAGCTAAGACAGTGATTTTGAATTTAATTTAATTTTTATTTACTAAATTTGAATACATATATTTAATAGTAATTTTTATTTATTTTTTAAAAATGATGTATTTTCTTAATTTCAAACTTATGTTGACTTAATTGTAGATTTTTATTTTTATCTATACCTTTTATGGTAATTATGTTTAAATTTAACTTTGAACTATGCAATATTATTTAAATAAGGTTAATTTAAAAATTATAATTATAACTTTTTAATACTTAATAAAGAGTGTAAATTGACAAATAAAAGTGTGAATAGACCTAATTAGTAATCATTTATATACTTAACTTTAATAAGATTTTTTTGTAAGATAGGATACTAATAGAAATTGAAATTATAAGTTGTTGGTGAGATAGTGTAAACAGAGAAATGAAACTACCTATATTTTTAAAAATTGGTAGGCTTTTTTCATCTTAGATAATTTAGGCACCGTCGGTCATCCCATTCTAAAAGTTTACGTATCAAAAGAGAATATGAACTTTTACACATTCATATCGTTTTCTTTTAAAAGCAGTAGTGATGAATAATGATTCATTGATTTGTAGCTGCACTTGCCCTTGTTCTTTTTCCAGAAAAGCTTAAATCAACTATGTATTTTTAAAGGATCAATAATAATAATAATAATGACATTTACAATTATCTACCGGAGACCTCTTAAAGGGGTATTTGAACAATAAACACTGCCCCTTTATAAGATTGGCTTGCGGAATAAAAAACATTAACTAATATAAGCAATTCACCGATTTAGCAAGATGTATAGGGTCCTTTGCCAAGCCCCATTTATAAATAAAACTCAAGCAAATAAAAAATATAAAGAGGAAAGAGAGAACAATGTGGAGAAAATTAATAATTGATGAGCTGAATCGCTTAGTTGGCGAATTTTCCCCCTCATACCATAGAAACATAAAAAATAAAATAAAAAATCTATTTTGAAGCCTTATGTTTGTGTGTGTTTTGAATTTTCACTTCCGTGAAATATCTCTGTCACCAAGAACTGAAATATGAAAGAACCAAAATCATATTATTACTAAATTCCAAGATTTTTCTTGGATATTATATTCAAAGATTTGATAGTTTTGACGTTTATCTTTAATAATCAATTGAATAAGTCGTGATAGGGGCTTTTGCACAACCACGTGCAGTTTGAACCCACATCTAATAACTAAGCTACAAAAGCACGTGGGTTCTGATATTTCAAGATTTGCCAGGCCCTAACATAAAACTCTTTATCTTTCGGAGGAAGTGATCCAACGACTCAAGCGAAATTTAGTCTGGACCATCAAATAATTTCATAACTTTTTCATGGCAATTTATAACTTTCACTTTGATTTGATGATAATTGAGGAAGGTTCTTCCCTAGGCTATATATTTAGAATCATTTTAATTATCTCTATGTCAAACTTTTACTCTCTTTTTTTAGAATGAAATTTGTCATTCTTTGTGAGTTGCATTGCATGTCTTATATGGTAATCCTTCCGTAACATGTTCACTTTCATCTGATAAACAAGTAAACTCAAAAAGGAAAAGAATATAAATTAGTAGCTTATATGATTTCTTGAGGTATAACAGTTAATTACTAATTTTGTCATTGCTACTTTCTGCAGGGAGAGGTCAGAGTGGCACAAAGGGGGGAAATCCTACATATTGGAGGAGAGTATTTTGTTATCAAACCCTTAAGAGACTTGAAGATGAAGTTTGAAACTTAACAATGTTTTTATATAATGCTCACTTTTTATTATTTTTTTAACTGTTTTTTGAAAGGCAAAAATGGTCAAAAAGTAAAAGACTTACAAATGTTGACATTGTGTGCATTGTTGGCAAGCAGACAGCAAAACAAAGTAATACCTGAATTTTGGAAGTTAGGATTCTAATATTCCTTTTTAACTTTGGCATATTTTTTTAGATAGAAAATCAATATTTGAGCTCCGGTCTAATTCATTCATTTACTAAATGCAAGTTTGCAAAAAGGTAGTGATATTAGCATGGATGCTTAAGGCTTGAGGATTCAACTATACCAAACCTTTGAAGCAAATAACACTTTGAAGGTGGTATATAGGTCTCTGAGCAAATCAAATACATAGCATCTTGCTGCATCCATTTTCAACTGAAGCATAACAGTTTCATTGATAATTAGTCATTATTTTTAACTTAACTATATTTTATATTTTTAATTCTTTAATTTTGGATAATTGTTTTTTTAGTCATTCAAAAAATATTTTATTTTTATTAGTTCCTCATATTTTCAGAAAGTTACTTTTAATCCATCTTAATTCATTGTATTCATGATATCACAAATAGTGACAATTTTAAACCATAAATTACTTTTTAATTTAATTTTTTTAAAACAATTTTTTGCTAAACCGCCAAAATAGGTGGTCCTTTTTTTTATATATTCTAGTTGTTTTAGAGAAGAAACATAAAAACATTGATGTAGAATTGTAACAATTTAATTTTTTCATATTATGATAATTTTAAATGGGCACAAATCATTTTTAAAGAAATTGGATTAAAAAAATTATGTGTGACAGTGAAAAATCGTCGCAATTTGTGACATCATTACAGAAAAAGAGAGACTAAAAGTAACTTTTTTTTTTAAAAAATTTGAGAGACTAATAAGATCAATATTTTGGATCGGTGAAAACGGTTCAAGGGTTTATGGTTCAACCGAAGTCATACTAGTTTTAATAAAATATTTTTTTAATATTTTAATATAATATCCTAATAATATTGAATGAAAAATAATATAATGTGCATAAATGGATAATAATAAAAAGTAAACTTTACTTAAAAGTGTCATAAGTCATAATATTTCTTTTTTTAAAAAAATTAAAAACGGCGTTGTTTTGAAAGTTTTTAAAGAAAAAAATAATTTTAAGCAAAACCGGTTAACCCATTGATTTTACCAATTTTTGCAAGGACACATCGATTTTTAGAAAGTATTAGATCGGACACGTGACCGGTTCTTGATCGAACCGGCCGGTCCCCTCTGGGTTTTAAAATCATGATAAAAATAAAAAAAATTTAAGGACTAAAAAAATATTATCCAAATTTAAAGGATTAAAAACATATATTTTAGTGTTATTTTTTTTTTAACAAAGGCAGCCTATAGCATTTTTAGTGGTTTTATAACTATTTTTTTATTTATGTTCAATTAGTAAAAATGCCATTTTGTGCAGCCTCAGAGGACCAGGCCTGACCCTATTGCAAAGGTCTTTTAATTGCTTAATTCATGACATGCTCGTGGCAACCCTTATAGCTGATGGATATGTTCGTAGGATTTTGTTGTTATTATTCTATTCTCTTATATATTTCCATCATAAACTATAAACTTTATATGAAGATCAAGTTGTATTCCAAAAATAGAATTAGAGTATTCACTATTCCTTATGTTAAGCTGTTAAGGAAAGGAGAGATTACATAAGCAACAGCTTCCCTTTGCAATTCAAATATATATTTTGCAATTATACATACAAATATTTTTACTCTTGAAGACAGATCACGCATTGGTTTGTTTGAAAATAATTACATGTTTGATAAACTGACAATATATTGTTAATTTATCCAAATAGTATACATTTTATCACCAGAGATAAAAAGTATAAAATCCTATAAATATATATATAGATCACGAGGTGAAATTACGTAAAATTTATTTTATATATTGTCATATTGACAATATACTACTGTGCATAATATGGGACATTATCTATAACTGTCACTAATATTTTATATAATATAAACTTATGAATATCACTTCTACATTATATTTAACTTTAGTTGCAATTCTTAACAAGTTATACTTATATTTAATTTTAATTAAAATAACAAAGTCAAGATAAATCCATGTAATCATTATTATCTTCTCTCTGCAAAATATTCATCACTATTTATTTCTTATTTATTCTTTTAACTTATAGAATTGAAAATTTACTTTTAAAAACTAAAATACTTGGAAGAAATTAATTTCTCTTGTAATTTTAGATTTTTTATTTATTTATTATTATAAACTTTTTAAATATATGTAAGTCCATTTTGGTCACGGCATACTGGTTTTCATTCTACGCGTTATCTTACCAAACAGTTTCCAACGACCATTTTTAACAATCACTTTCAATCTTTATTTCAATAACCACTAAGGACCATTAAAGAGATAACCATCTAGGTTCAAGACAAAAATTAATTATTAATAAAATTTATGAATATTTCACGTCAATATCAGGATAATTCAAAAAATAAAATGAGTTCTTATTAGTTTTTTTTTTTTTTTTTTTTACATTTTCAAGCAAATTTTTTTTTAGAAACGGATAAATTTAAAATCTACGAGAGAATCATCTCTCAGTAACACCAGATGAACAAGAACTTGAAGATATTAAAAATCCTATTAAACTTAGCAAGTAAATCAACAGCTTGATTTGCTTCCCGAAACCATTATATTGAGTTTGCTCATCCTCTAAATAGATTCGATAAATGTGAGATATTTAGGAGAGGTTGTTGGGATAAGGAAGACAATCGTCACAAGGAATTTAATACTATTTAGTGGTGTCCAAATCTATGATCCCATGCAATCTCAAGAGTCAAGACCATGCCAAAACGCCCAAAGCTAAACCTGCATGTTACTACATTGTCCCAACATAATGGAGAAAGCCACCAAGAATTTTCTCTCATGATTTCGCATAACTCCCCCACACCCAGCAAGACCATTAATCTTTTCCAAAAAGACATCATAATTAACCTTGACCCAACCAGTGAATGATTTTCACAAAATATTATTGTAGCATCACTACTAGAAAAAGGGCATTCCACATCGGTTATTTTCGACATTCGACATCGGTTTTGAACCGATGTTGAATCAGGCGACGTTGAATGTCTGGAACTTAACATCGGTTTTCAAAACCGATGTTAACAAACGTACACAACATCGGGTTTTCGGAGATAACCGATGTGGATATATGATAAATTGGAACATTTAAGCTCAT
>PYAF01005783.1:400462-423310 GCA_007407185.1 Glycine tomentella
TTTTCTCCAAAACTCATATGCTATGTTGGAATGTGAATACCTTCGTAAATATTTTCTAAAAGCATGAATGTGAATACCTGTAGAACAAATGCAGAAGAAGACAGAGAGAGTGCAGCACCAATCACTACAGCTTCATCAACACTTCTGATGTTCACCTATGAATATGATTTCAACATAAATTAAAGATTAAAGCAGTCAAGCCTCTTAAGGTTATTGATATTACACCTTTTCATATATAGAGTATAACTATAATTAATCATCTTTGCAAGCAAACAATGGTCTTAAAAGGTTTACTAGCTAACAAGTTTACAAAACAGCTTCTGGATTAGGCATTTCATCAAGCACTTAGTGGGCATTTCATCAAGCACTTCATTCTATTGACATCAACAACGCATTCAACCCATACATGACACGAAAATTGTTAATGCAAAACCAAATTGCATTCAACAGCCACAACAAAATACAACAGAAACCATTAATGGCAACAACCAAAACAGAAAAGCGTTGACACTTACCTCGGATGGAGACGCGAGCTGAAGCTTCAACAATGGCCACCGAAAGCTGGAAATCGCGAGGTAGACGACGACAACAATGGAAACCGAGACCAGAGCACACGACGACAATGGTTGCGAGAGAATGACAGCAGATGAGGTTGAGGAAGAAGACAATGAAAAGCGCGCTCAGTGAAGGTAAAATGACTTAGGGCGCCAGAGTATTTTAAAATAACAAAATCAACATCGGTTTTCATACTAAAACCGATGTTAACTAGTATTCGTTAACATCGGTTCCCATAAAAAACATGAAAACCGATGTTAACTAGTATTCGTTAACATCGGTTCCCAAAAAAAAACATGAAAACCGATGTTAACTAGTCTTCGTTAACATCGGTTTTCATGTTTTTTTTGGGAACCGATGTTAAAGTTGTCCACATAATTACAAAATTGCCACCGCGTGTTTGTTGACATCGGTTTTATTGATAACCGATGTTAATTGGGCGATGTTGAAACCTATTTTTCTAGTAGTGCATTTGGTGTCAATGAAATAGGCTGAAGCTATTAACGTGACTTGAGGGGATGAGTTTGAAGAGATATAATGGAGGAGTGGGTTAATCTTGCTAATAATATAGTCTCTGTCTCAATGGTAGCTATTTAATTTCTTCATTACATTTATGATCAGTGAAGGGTAATAATTGTGATCAAAGAAGGTTATGAGTAGAAGGGAAATAGGAAATAATTGTAGGTGGATATTTATGCCAGTCTTGGAATTGCTTATTAAATATTTGCATTCTCAGTGCTAAATATGATATTACCAACTTGCAGACTTGACAGGTATTATGGAATCAGTTATGTAACCTTCATGGGTACCCATTTGATCAATGTATCTTTTTTTCTGATAAAAAAAACAAAATATTATTGTAACATTAATCCGAATGTATGGATCAATATGAATATATCATTTAAAATTAGTCTTTCCATTTCTGTAGCCCCAAAAAAGTTAACCTACAATACCCGCCAATCAAAATTAAATAAGCAAATTACATTAACACCCTGATTTTTTTTTTAAAATTACACACAATACTGTTTGTTTAATATTTACAACATCTTTCCTTATTGGGTGTGTCGGTGTAATATAGTAAGACGAGTGTAATTTACTCAAATTAAATCCTTTTAAGCCAATCCACTCAAAATCTTTATACGCATTTCTCATCTCTAATTTCATAATTTGTTTAGGTGAAAATCTTTATATTATCCAATCACATATTATATGCCACCACTGTTCCAAAATCATATATATTAAAACATTAAGGATTTTTACTATTATCTAATCATAGCAACTACGTAAGAGTTTAAACGCTGTTTTCATGATAACACGTTTATTTTTCCATTACAGAAGATGACTTAAAAGCCATTCGGCAATATCATTATTTGTTTTCAATGTATCAACTAAAATAACTTAACGATGAAAATAGGGTATCATTTAATCTTACTCCATCAGAAATTGCATCTAATTTGTGTTTAGATCTCAGGGGAAGAAAGTTGCAGCCTTATAGAAGGGAAGCGGGTTAAAGAACACTAAAACTTGAAGATAGCCGCACCACTTGATGGCTTGGAAGCAAATACATAAAGGCCAAGATCGTTCTTCTTAATAACGCCCTTGTCTATTCTAGACTGGTAGAAACATTCCTGCAATAGATATAAAATTCAGCATTGACAACTTGTTAGCTCCAAATCTCCAACGATTAATTAGGAATGTCATGTATAATATGATAACAAACCTTCAAATTAAGGATAAATTGTGGAACTATGCTCTCTTTCACCAAAGCAACAGCACAACCACCCCATCCAGCTCCAGTAAGCCTTGCCCCAATAGCACCATTGTTACGACAAATATTTACAAGTTCTTCCAACTCCGGACAGCTGATTCCATTAATAAAGAATATCAATAGTGCTGACAAAGGAAACTACATTTACTAGAAGTTTGCTTCATTCTGCTATTTTAAAGGTTTGAAAAGCTCACATGACAAATCATGCCTTATAAAATAATCCTTCTAGACAGAACCAAACAATTGACAATGCATACATTTTAAGGGTACAGTAAGTCAATACCTGCATTCATATAAAACGCTGCAGCTATGATGACTCTCGTTCATAAGGTCGCCAAGCTTCTTTAGCATGTCCTCGTCGCTGAAAATAATTGAGCAGTGAATATAAAAGAAACCTTTAGATCACTTACAAAAGAATTACTTCTAGTAGCTATGAACTCCTAACTTTTAAGCAATATGAAAAATGTTAATGAGAATTACATTGAAAACAAACAGCACAGATGCATAGCTACATAAGATAGATCCAAAAGACTCACCTTAGAGTTGAGGATACAACATCTTTGAAAGCATGTACCCTCTTGGCTTCTGAATACACATGAGCAGCTCTCTAGAAACAAAATGTGTCAAAATTAAATAATGGCATATAAAAGGGATAATGCATTACCTGTTAATACTTTCTACCAACGAAAATGCTTAATGGTAATGGAGAAATACAAAAGCACAAGAAATTTATAGATATTTTCCAATTGGAGTATGTCATACATGAAACCTTCTAACTATATAATAAAATTTGCAGTCCAGATATACTAAGTACTAAAATTATCCAATCAGCAATTTTCACATGCTTATGTAGGTGGGATAAAAGTAACTCCACCACTGGGCTTAAATAAAATCCAGAGATATGAACACTAAACCAGTAGTGGTTTCTAATCAGTTACAGAAGTACAGAACAAAACAAATGACTTATACCATTTAAAAATGTATTTTTTTTTTTAACCAAACTGACAATAAATAATATATTCAGATCTAATTATGATTAATACAAATAGGAGTAACTTTGCTAACGGAGCTTAAAAAAATAACCTGATGTAACTTGTATTGCTTTGCAACTTTTACGACTTCTAAATAAGCTGCATTATTGTTCAAAAATGAAGTCAGCTTTTCCCCTGTAACTGCTTCAATTTCTTCAGCTGTATATGGTTCTTCCTTCAAATATTCCTGTACCAAAAGGAAAGTTTTTATAACAGGTAAAGGTTTGAGAATTTTACAAACACAAGAGAATACTAAAATGCAAAGAAATCCATATTGATTGAAACGAAATGTTCTCAATAAAAATAAAAAGATAGTGTCAGGCAAGGCTAATTCTAAGGATGACATCATACCAGGTACAATTACCTTTACAGCAAGTACAGGATCAGATGAGTTATGAATACCGGCAAATGATACACACAACCCTTCAACATCAGATAGTGTGTTCACTTTTGATATTGCCTCTTTAGGATCCATCCCTAGCTTTATAGCGAGCACAATCTGCAAAATTTCACAGTAGTGTTTTTAGATAATAAATATAATCGACAAACCAAAAGGGCTTGCAAGTTGCTGGTCTGCCCAAGCAACTGGCTTTTGATGCATGCACACATACATGCGTATACAATGATTAAATCCAACATGAAATTACCAACATCTGAAATGAACTGGATTTTTCTTGTTAAATTCAATAATAGAAATAGTTAAAATAATGATTGGATTCCAGGATATGAAAGAAATTAAACAAGTTAAATGATCTAATTGACCAATCAATTCCACTAGAAGGGGACTAGGACAAGTGGTTTTGGTGGTTTGTAAGAAGTCATAAGTTGGTTCACATCACCGTCCTCTCTTTGCATCAAACAAACAAACAAAGAAGACACTACCAAACTATTTATGCATTCCCATTCAATAAATGTGTACCCTGACAGGTTATATAAAATAGGGGGGTAAAGATGTTTCGCTCCAGAAATAGTAATTAGGGAGTAAGTACAAGAGTAACATTATTTAGGTTGAAATGTACTCACAGAAGCCAAACGGCATTCAACAACCCTATTATTATAATTTGTGGCAGCAGTAACAGCCTTTTGAGACTCTGCCAAAGAATGAGCTATCACAAAAGTCCCACCAGAAGGAAGTTGCACATCTGTTGCACGAATTGGGTTGAAATCAATCAGTTCTGCAAACCCAGTCTTGGCCATGACAGAGATTGCCTGCCAAGTAAAACCAAATAAAAAGATTTTAGTCCAGGTAAAATGTCAGAATATCCGAAGAAGAGAAGCACAAATTGGAATATAAATCCTATATACAGTGCAAAAAAAAATAAGAAAAAAATCTGATGAGAACCAGTTGGAAGCATATTAATGCATCAATGGACAATATGATGCAAGCATACATCTACAGTGAAAGGAGTATCATTTTCAAATTGTGGCCACAAGAATGGCGTCCTACAATTAATCATCCTCAATTATGGAAATTAAATAAATTATTTACATCATTTCCTACCCAAAAACAACTCATTTTAAACATCTAGTATTTTATACACTGTAGAGCTTGTGTTTCAAAATTCAGACTTTATAAAATTGTAGAGTGAAATCAAATAACAGATAGTAAAATATATTTCACACAGTTTAATTCTGATTGATGGATTAAACAACACCATATGCACATGTTCAATTTTTCACCTGAGACATTATAATTTGAATGTTAGTTATAAACATTGGTCGATTAGTGCCAATCAGCAAGAAGCTGTAGCATAGTAGTTATGACTTGTGAGCGTCATCCCATAGGAGATACATAAGAAAAGACCATATTTGGATAGGTAGTTGGGACATGTTCACATTAAAATTACAACTTAAAATATCTGTAATGAAAGATGTACACAACCTGATCCATTCCACCAGATTGAGTCCCAATATGTCGTTCACAATCACATGTAACTTGTGCAAGTTCTTTCTGTCAACAATATATGATAATTTATGTCAGAAACAGAATAAACAAAAAATAATAAATAAACAACAATAGAATATTTTTCAAAAAGAGATGTATTCAATAAAAGCACTGAAGTAAATTATTCCACTCCTAAAAATTCAACTTTTTATTCTATTGTTACTTAAATGGCACATAAAATTCCAGCAATTAACTCCTTATCATAATTCTGAATAATTACTACAAAAAAATTAAAATCTTACAAGCTATATATGCAAACAATTTATCCATTCAACGCTCACTGAACAAATTTTTGTTCTGCACAAACTATAACACCGACACATGTGCATTCTAGCCCAAAAGGCATACCTTCGGGAAGTTCACATCAAAAGCAGCCATAATAGCAATTGTGGATGAGCAGACAAATGCTGCAGAGCTTGATAGTCCAGAACCTGTAAAGAAATAAATAAATATTGCTCTTTTTCCTTTTAATTTATTGCCATCAATGGACAAATTGTCATCTCTAATAGAGAACAAGATATAACGATCAACATTAACTTAGAGGTAAATTTGCATGTCCTTAGCAGCACCATTCTAATTCAAAACTAATGAACAGACCTGTCGGCACTGTTCCGTCAACAAGAACTTCAAGTCCAACAGGTTTGCCAACATCCACTCCTTTCAATTTTGCATAGTCATGGAAACCCTTGTACCTACAGCAGTTACATTATCTATTAATACTGAGTGGGAACACATCACTGTATGCGTTGTAGTCAGATGGGATTTTGGTCACGTTGGATATGTGCTTTGTTGTGGGGTTTTGGCTTAATTGGTATTTATTGTCATGCACATGTGATAAATAGCCATTAACTTGAGGATGATTTATACATGTAACTGTATTGTTTGGTAACACCGGTACCGATACATTAATATAATTGATTTCGCTGATTTAAAATTTAAAAACAAACACAAAGCATATACATCTAACTGAGCTTGCAATTGTTATAACCTTAAAACAACCAAGGAAATGGCAAGAGAAATATGAAATAAACTCACCCACAAATAAAATAATGTCCCCATTTGTGGTTCTTCAAGTCGATTTCCTGCATGAAAAACACAACCAAAGAAAATCAAATCAAATTACCGACAAAACAGATTGACCAAATGAATCATAAAGAAAGAATATTAAACACACATTCTGAAAACGGTCTTCATTGTTGTTATACAGTATTTAAAACAGAAAAGGATTGGAGGATCCACCTGAAGAGGATCAGCAGGATAAGTACAAAGTGAATATTTTTCACCATTCACGTTAGCGATCTTGAGAACCTTTTCGGCATCATTTTTCCGAATCGCTACGATCGTATCTTGCCGAATTGCCATAGGCAGCACAGAATAACCTTCATAATCAATGTGCTCCCCAATCAAGTTCACTCTCCCTGCACCGCAAAACCAAAATATTCATGAAACACCGCAATATTCTAATCTCTTATTATCATAAAAACTAACAATTAAAGGAGAAAACGAAATACAGATTTTAGAAATTCAGAGAGAGAGAGAGAGAGAGGAACCAGGTGAGCGAGCAAAGATTTGAGGATGATGACCGAAGATATCGACGAATTTGGACTTCAAAATGTCGAAACGAAGCTGAGCTTCTTCGAGTGCGGAACCTCCGCCATAGACAGGTTCTAGGTTGTTGTAAATCGGGATCGGAAGCTCCTCGTGCTTCGCCATTACTCTTTCGCGATTCAACTCTGCAAAACTCTTTTTCTTTTTTCTTTTTCTCCTCTCTCAGCTCGTTCTGTTTCGGAAGCGTAACGAAAATAATTTTTTTAATGTCCTTTAATTCTGTAATTATTGTTTACTATGGCAGCAATAATAATAGCTAAAAAAGGAGAATGTGTTCACCTTTATTCGGACTTGTTAATGATATTATGATTGTGTACTTTCATTATAAAAACGTTATTTGGATAGTGAACGATGATGATGACGATGACTATTGGGATTTGGGATTTGGAATTTGTAAACAGCCGAAGAAACTACTACGTGGCACTGACTTGTCTCATTCGATAGAAACCCTTTTTTATTTTTTTATTTTGTAATTTACTTAACTGATTTATTGAGATTTTAATATATAAAAAAAACATTATCTGATGAACAAATCAGGAACTGCCAACTGCCAATCCTGATAGAGATTGTAGATTTCAGGTTAAACTGCACTACTATATCCGTTACAATCTTATAGAGTAAATTTCTCACTTTGATCTCTTGAATTTCAAATAAAAGTAAGTTTTAATCTTTGTTTTAAAAAAAAGTAACTGATTGAAAAATAAAACTCGCTCAAATTTAAAATTATTACTCCACTTTAAAATAATTAATACATTACTGCCACTTTATACGTTTCCAATGCTTTCAATTCATGTGGGGTTCATATAGAGTTTCAAGATTACATCAATTGTTAGAATATTTTATGAACAGCGTTTATCACTGTTTTTAGATTCCTCAATTATCATCATCATTATGGTTGTGGAATTTGCTATCCGACATCGTGTACTTGGCTCAGCACCACAACCTTCTACTCGGATATTCATGTACTCGGCACCTCACGTGCCCGGCTTCCACGTACCCGACAACACACTTCTCCTTCTCGGCTGGGAGCTTCCTTTACCAACCGCAACACTGGGGAGTTGCACGACTCAACCCTCAGCAACAAACACAGTAAAATACGCAGCGGAAATATAACAACATCAAAATGAGAGAAGAGATAGGGAGAATCAACACACAATATAGCTTAACGTGGGAGAAAACCTCCAAGAGGAAAACCCACGGGACCAAGTCCAGAAACAATCCACTATTCAGAAATAATGGTTACAAACTGCTCGACGACCACCTGCCGGAGCCCCTCTCTCAGCCTCGCTTACAACAGAAGTGAAACACTCTCAACAAGCAGCTCACAGCTCTCGGAGACACACTCTCGACGGTCTGAAACCGGAGAAACACTCACTCTCTGTTTTCGCTCAGCCTCTCTCTGTCGCCGCACCTTTGCGTCAGCCTTTCTGGAAATTCCCTTCGTCACTGTCTCCTCTCATAATGAGGGTATTTATAGGGAGACACTTCATTTAGGGATTTACCCTAAGTGGAAATGGGTCAGGTCAACATCTAGGGATTTGTGCCCAATAGCATTGGAACAGAATATACAACAATTCTCCCCTTCCGTTTCAATGCGACAAAATGGCAACTCGGACAAAAAACCGATGTTCCAACTCGGCCTCTCTCAACTCAACTCGGCATTCACTAGCCGAGGTCCTCTACTCGGCATCCGCTGCCGAGGTCCTCTACTCGGCATCCACTACCGAGTTTACAAGCCCGGCTCCCATGCAGCAATCTTCAAACTTCATTACTGCTACCGGCTTCGTCATCATGTCAGACCAATTCTGACTTGTGTGTACCTTTTCCAGTGTGAGCTTTCCGGCCTCCACCGCATCTCGGATCCAATGATACCGCACATCAATGTGCTTGCTGCGGGAGTGAAATGCCGAGTTCCGTGCAAGATGAATTGCACTCTGGCTGTCACACTTCAAGACATACTCGTCTTGCTCATGGCCGAGCTCCTGGAGAAAACTCTTCATCCACAGGAACTCCTTGCACGCCTTAGTCGCTGCAATGTACTCGGCCTCCGTCATCGAAAGTGCCACACACTTCTGCAATTTTGATTGCCACGCAATAGCTTCTCCAGCAAAGGTCATCAAATAACCCGTCGTCGACTTCCTCAAGTCGGAATCTCCCCCCAAGTAGGCATCCGAGTAGCCTTGCAACTCGGCCTTGCCATCTCCAAACCGAAGACACACACGGGTCGTACCCCGGAGGTATCTGAAGATCCGTTTCACTGCTTCCCGGTGTTCTCTGCCGGGATTCGAAAGGTGCCGGCTAACCACTCCTACTGCATGGGCGAGATCGGGTCTAGTGCAAACCATTGCATACATTAGACTCCCCACTGCAGATTGGTATGGGATCTTCTCCATCTCTTCTCGGTCTTCATCTGAGCTCGGACATTGTCTCTCATTCAGCTTCAAATGTCCGGCCAAGGGGGTGCTCACTGTCTTGGCTTTGTCCATGTTGAACCTCTTCAGGATCTTCTCAACATATTTCTCCTGACTTAGCCACAGTAGCCTCTTCTCTCGTTCTCGGATAATCTTTATCCCGAGAATCTGCTTTGCTGGACCCAAATCCTTCATTGCGAAGGACGAGCTCAAAGCTCTCTTCAAGTCGGCAATCTTCAGCTTGTCTTGCCCGACTATAAGCATGTCGTCTACATATAGTAGCAAGATCAAGAAGTCCCCAGTCTCATACCTCTTCACAAATACACAGTGGTCGGCATCCGTCTTCATGAACTTGTGCTTGGTCATTAAGGAATCAAACTTCTTGTACCACTGCCGAGGTGTTTGCTTCAAGCCATAGAGACTCTTCCTTAGTCGGCACACCTTGCCCTCACAACCCGGCACCTCAAATCCCTCGGGTTATTCCATGAAGATCTCTTCCTCCAGCTCACCGTGAAGAAATGTCGTTTTCACATCCATCTGCTCCACCTCCAGATCCATCGTAGCTGCCATGGCTAGAACTGATCGGATCGAGGTTAACTTCACAACAGGAGAGAAAATTTCATCAAAATCAATTCCTTTCTTCTGATTGCAGCCTTTCACTACAATCCGAGCTTTGTATCTCGGCTTCTTGCCGACCTCCTCCTACTTGATCTTATACACCCACTTGTTCTTCAGAGCTCACTTCCCCTTGGGCAGCTCGGTCAGCTCGTACGTCTGATTCTCATGCAGTGACCTCATCTTCTTCACCATTCAGCTCGGTCTGAACTATCCACCGCCTCATCATAGCTCTGAGGTTCACCCTCCTCGGCAATGATGGTATACTCGTCGGTTGGATATCTCGAAGAAGATCTTCTCACTCTAGTGGGGTATCTCGGCTCTTCTTCTTCACCCTCGGAACCCAGCTCTTCACTTGGAGCCCGGATCCCGGCATCACTTTGCTGGGCATCATCTTCATTCACATCGCCTCCAGCGATGTCCTCGGTTTCTCCCCCTGCTTCAGCATCTACACGAGGGACGGGTTCTTCTCCTCGGACAGTAACCCGGACTTCGGGCTTCGAGATGTCATGGATGGTCTCATCCTCATGAAAGACTACATCTCGGCTCCTCACAATCTTCTTCCCGATTGGATCCCAAAGTCTGAAACCGAACTCGGTCCTCGGCGATCCGAGATATATGCACTCCTTCGTCTTTGCATCCAACTTCCCTCTCTCATCTTTAGGGACGTGCACGAAGGCTCGGCACCCAAACACCCTCAGGTGATCATAGGTCGCTTTCCGACCTGTCCAAATTTCCTCTGGAATCTCCCCTTCTAAAGGCCTCGATGGTGAGAGATTTATCAGGTCAACGGCTGTCCTCACAACTTCTCCCCAGTATGCCTTCGACAACTCGGCGTTGGATAGCATACTCCGAACCTTCTCTTCTATTGTCCGATTCATCCTCTCAGCGAGTCCGTTTAGCTGAGGTGTCTTGGGAGGCGTCTTCTCCATTCTGATCCCGACCTTTCTACAGTAGGCTTCAAAGGGACCCCTGTACTCTCCACCATTATCCGATCTGACCACTTTCAACTTTCTTCCAGTCTCCCTTTCCACCATGGCATGGAACTCTTTAAACGACTGGAGCACCTGATCCTTAGTCTTCAAAGGATATGCCCACACTTTACGGGAGTGGTCGTCAATGAAAGAAACAAAATACTGTGCCCCTCCAATCGATCTTTCCGACATGGAGCAGACATCAGTGTGGATGAGGTCAAGTAAATACCTCCGTCTCCGAGGTTGATCCGGTCTCACAAAAGAAATCTGGTGCTGCTTCCCAGCTAGACAATGCGAGCAACTCTCCAGCACTTGTCCCTTCAACCCGGTCAAAAGCTCTTTCCTCTCCAGAATTTCAAACTCTTTCTCACTCATGTGGTCGAGACGCTTATGCCACAACCCCAGGCTTGACCCACCAAACACGGTGTTGGCTTCTCCGCCACTCATCCTTCCCTGCATCACATACAAGGAGCCTTCCTTCCTTCCACGAGCTATCACCAAGTTTCCCTTGGATAGCTTCCATCTACAGCTCTCAAAGCTGTTCACTAATCTGACGTCATCAAGTTTCCCTACCGAGATTAGATTTAACCGCATGTCAGGCACATGCCTCACGTCCTTCAGGACTATCCGACATCCGACCTCTGAGGTCAATGTCACCTCACCAATGCCAACAATCTGGCTGGTCACCTGATTCCCCATCTTCACAGCTCCAAACTCTCCACTCTGGTAGGAGGAGAAAAACCTTCTGTGAGGGGTCACGTGGAAAGAAGTACCCGAATCCACTATCCAGGTACAATCATCTAGGGCGACATTCACAATGTCCTCTCCGAGTAGAAATATCTCGAGCCCTACACTAGCTACCACCGCCGTGGTACTTCTAGCCTCTTTCTTCCCCTGGTCTGACTTCACAGACCCGCTCTGCTCATCTCTCTTCAGAGTCCAGCAGTTGGTCTTCTTGTCCCCGGTTTTCCCGCAATAGAAGCACTTCAGTTCACTCCTCGGCTTTGATCGATCCTGGGACTTATCCCTCCTCTCACGACCTCGGCTCCTTCCTCGAGCTCGGAAGTCGGACTTACTCCGCTCAGCAACAATGGCATCTCCAGTGCTGCTCGCACCCCGTTCTCTTCTCCTGGCTTCTTCATTCAGAAGGCTGTCGGTCACGACATCCATCTCCAGCTTCCCTTTTGGTGCCGAGTTACTCAACGTAACTACCAGAGTATCCCAACTCTCTGGCAATGAGCTCAAGAGCAACAGAGCTTGCATCTCGTCGTCTATTCTCATGTCGGCCTTGGACAGCTAGTTCACGATACCTTTGTATGTGTTGAGGTGCTCGATAATACTCATCCCGTCCTTATACTCCAGCTTCACAAGCCGGCGGACCAGGTGAGCCTTGTTTCTCGGAGTCTTTCTTCTGAATCATGGACTCTAACTTGTTCCACAACTCAAAAGCATTTGTGAACTCGGACACATGCTCAAAGAGGCTTTTATCAATGTGCTTCCTAATCGTGGCCACCGCCTTCCGACTCAGGATCTCCCATTCCTTGTTCGTCTTTCCAACAGGCTTCTCATCAAGGACAATGGGCTCGTGCAAATCCTTGCAATACAGATGGTCTTCCATCATCGGCCTCCAGTAGGCGAAGTTGTCGGCGGTCAACTTGAACATATCCCCATCATGGGAAACACCGCCACTGGTCTCCATCCCGGTATCTCTCTCTCTCAGAGTCTCCAACCCGAAGCTCTAATACCAGATTTGTTGTGGAATTTGCTATCCGACACCGCGTACTCGGCTCGGCACCACAACCTTCTACTCGGATACTCGCGTACTCGACACCTCACGTGCCCGGCTTCCATGTACCCGGCAACACACTTCTCCTTCTCGGCTGGGAGCTTCCTCTACCAACCGCAACACTGGGGAGTTGCACGACTCAACCCTCAGCAACAAACACAGTAAAATACGCAGCGGAAATATAACAACATCAAAATGAGAGAAGAGATAGGGAGAATCAACACACAATATAGCTTAACGTGGGAGAAAACCTCCAAGAGAAAAACCCACGGGACCAAGTCCAAAAACAATCCACTATTCAGAAATAATGGTTACAAACTGCTCGATGGCCACCTGTCGGAGCCCCTCTCTCAACCTCGCTTACAACAGAAGTGAAACACTCTCAACAAGTAGCTCACAGCTCTCGGAGACACACTCTCGACGGTCTGAAACCGGAGAAACGCTCACTCTCTGTTTTCGCTCAGCCTCTCTCTGCCGCCGCACCTTTGCGTCAGCCTTTCTGAAAATTCCCTTCGTCACTGTCTCCTCTCATAATGAGAGTATTTATTAGGGAGACACCTCATTTAGGTATTTACCCTAAATGGAAATGGGTCAGGTCAACACCTAGGGATTTGGGCCCAATAGCATTGGAACGGAATATCCAACAATTATTATTATGCAAAGCTGTATGATTAATACTATACGGTAGTATTAAAGTAAAATATTAAATGTATATTATTTTAACGATGTACTTTATAAATTATTTTTAATAAAGTTTAGAAACTAATTTGAATGTTATCAAGTATGTATATCAATTTAATACGAGTTGTTTCAGCTTTTGGAAATTGGTATTGAGCGAACGTTAAGCGGCGATAATTTATTCCTCCCCTCTCAAACAAAAACACGTGAAGCGGTGAGTTTAGGGATTGCATGACATGTATATTGATATTGGATCTAAAGGCTACCCAAATAACAATCCAAAGACGGAAGTCACTATTCTGTAATTTATGATCTATAGTTATACTATATTTAAATTGTCCAAAAACACATTTTGTGTCAAATTTTTCTATCCTTGCATTCTTTATCTGCATTCTACTTTTTTATTTTTTCTTGTACACTGAACGTGATTAGCGACGGGTGGACTGTTCTAGTTATAATTAAACATCCCATCATCGAAAGAACTAAAAATGAAAGACGAGTTCCTGAAACAAATAAATAAAAATGAACGGTGATTGGATTTGTAAAAATGGAAAAGGAAACAAAAAGGATAATATGAAAATACAAAATTTCTACTAGTTATTTAAAAAGAAAAGAGAAAAAATTGTGGCAACCACAAAAGACGAAGGAAAGAAAATTGTTCTTCTCAATTTGTTTTACTTTTTCTAACATTTTTAAACAATCGAAAAAATAATTTCAACTTCTTTCCGTTCTTATTTTTATCCTTTCAAATAATACTTTCCAACTCTTTTTTAATTCGCTTTCCAACTCTATTTTCTTTTTATTTCTACCTCCCTTGTTTCTTTTTCCTCAAGTTTCCTTTTTCTCTATAATTCATGTCTCAAAGGGAGAGACTGCACATTCTACAGTAATATTTGCCTTCAAAGAGAATAACTGCAAAGTACATTTCAAGTTTTCAACACAGTCTGGAAGACTCACAGTTTAGAGAAACTCGATGTTTGGTCAAAATCTAAAATCTGATTATCGTGACAAATGGAGTACCGACAGAGAGAATAGAAATACAGAATAACACAAGTACACGTACAATCATCTGGCCCAAAGCAGTTATAAGGTTATGGAGTTATGTTCCAAACAAAATTTTCTGGTTATATTGTCAAAAAGGAAATTTTGGTCAGGTCTGTTGGATATGGAAATGACTCTCAGAACCCCTTGTCACACGAGAAAAAATCACTACAGATTTCTGGCAAAGCAGATGTTCAAGTCATTTATTAGTCCAAAAAACAAGTTGCATCAAAATCAAGCACAGCTATCTCTGCAAGTAGTGCAAAAATATAAACGAAGAGAACCTAGAGCAAAAAGAGCTGACAGCATATATGAAATAAACTGGTTGATTAATTAGTAGTCAAACTTACAAGGTTGTATACATTACCAAATGAAGGTCAAGGCACTATACAAAGATCTAGCTCTGATGCAGTCCAACTGGTGAGGAATCACATCAGAAGCCGAACCTATCAACCTCCTCATCTTCGTCCTCATCTATAGCATCCTCCTCTTCAGTATATATCCCCAAATCATCATCATCATCCATTTCCTCGTCCTCGCCTTCCTCATCCTCTTCATCCATCATGCTTTTACTTTTACTTGCTTCTTTGTCCTTCAAACCAGTGCTCAAGACTACATTTTCTCCCCCAGATTTCTCCATGTCCCTCCTCAGTTTATCCATGCTCTCCCTCCTGCGATCTTCCTCCAAACGTTGCTTCTCTTCACGTTTTTTATCAAGATCAGCCCTAAACAGTGCATGATACAATGAAGTTATTTGGTTAATCATTTCAAACACCCTGCTATACATGCTAAATTAATAATAATGTAATAGTGAAGCTAACAAATAAAAAATATGTCAAGCTCAGACAATACTTATATGTCTCCATGTATTCCTCAGCACTGGCTTCAACAGCATTAAAGAAGGCTTCCATTCCTACACCAGAAACTGCAGAAACTCCAACTGATTTTAAATTATTGTAGAATTCATCTAGCACAAGAGAAAGGCTCTGAGTTAAAGTTGATGTGTACGACTGATCTGAACTTGCTGCTGTTTGGAATGCCTCAAAATCCTCCATCCACTAGATACACAATAAATTTCACAAAAGAAAAAATGAATCAAAATAGATTTGGTGCAATCTATAAAAACAAGACAGATCATGTAAGTTTGATAGGCCAGGAAAAGACTAATAAAAATGAAGCAAAGTAGGCTACAAATACAGTAGCCTTGAAGCCAATTATATTTTTTGTGAGCAGAAACAAAGTGATTCAGCTTAAATAGGAAAAGGAAGGAGCCCATAAACCCTATAATATCAAAAGGTTCAATCCCTCTATAGTCTATACAATAAACTCTCCAACATGAAAGGGGAAATTAATAATTATCTCCATCAATATTGTTTTCCATTTCACTCCAAACTCTCAAAATTTAAATTACTTCTTGGCCTTAACTTCAATTTCTCCAATTGAAAGCAATGTCAAGCTCCACTAAGCATAAGCTCCTTTTTGATTGGTGTTTATACATGAAATGGTTGTTAAAGTCATAGACATGCAATAGAAGGGAGATACAAATAAATATGCCAAAGTGATAAATCTTTCAAAAGAGAATAACTATATCCAACTCCCACTTCATAGGACAATGATTCCATCAACTTGAATGTTATCTTTTCTGGTCCTGAAAAATCTTATACTGTGAAGCCAAACAAACTCATAGATACAGCCCACATGTCATTATGTCTCACTCTTGTAGTTTAAAGTTTAAACATAAGATCCAGTTCTAAAAAACCAACGATTACAATGTTTTATAGTTTAAACAACTTTCAACCTAAAGATATCAACATAGGTTAATATAATTTGAAGTAATATGATAATCTGTTCTGCAAATAGATTTTACAAGTCAACCGCAACCTGATGTTAGTGAGTGAGGAGATCAAAACATCCTATTATTTAAAAAAAAAATAACTAATCTAACCAAACACATCATTTTCAATAAAAAACTAAACACAAGAAAATTCATTATGGATAAACAATACCTCCAAAGCAAATTGATGTGCTGCTACATCAACCTTGTTGAACGTCAAGATAAGAGGTAACCTTGTCTTATAGAGGATACTACAAGCATACAACATGTTGCTCATGAAAGTGGTGGGATCTTCTGAACGGGGTGTATCAACTACATAGGCAACTACAGTGGGAAATGTGGATGCAAAAGCTTCTGTAATGATAGCACCAGAAGCAGACCAGGTAAATATTTCAATCTGACCAGGGGTATCCACAAGAACATAGTCAAGTTGATCTGCCCGTTTCTCAATCACAGAAATTACCTGAAAATGAGGAGCATAAACATTAAAAAATGCAGTGCAACTGTAAGACTAAAAACACATGAGGACACAAATGAACCACTAATCATGTACACAATAGAAACTCAATTGTATCAACAAGAGCTTAATTAGGAAAAGTAAAACCAAAACATAAGATCAATGAAGCTCAAGGAAAGCTCTCCGCCTCAATAATTAACAATGAAGTAGGGATCGTGTATTACCACTATTATTAGCAATCTTATTTGTATCACTAAATTAGTAATACAAATAAGATCACCCGTTGAGAGCACTATGTCCTTGTGGGTAAAACTTAATTTGACAAGAATGTCACAACTCGAAATAGTTTCAGAGATTAACAAGCCAACTTTACCTCATCAAACTTAGTGGCAAACAAGTTCATGGAAGTCAAAATTCCACCATTAGGGCCAAGGTTAAACTGCTTCATGACTTCTTTGTATTTAACAGTGTCTCTCACATCAATGTTAGCAGCATATGGGAGTGTCATGACGGCGGGGTCGAGATTCATCACATAACCCCGAATGTCTTTCAAATGTGTATGGCAAACCAATCTATGCATGAGTGTTGTTTTCCCACTCCCTAAAAATACAGATGAGATTTATTTTGGGTCTTTGTTCATAAAGCATAGTATAAAAAAGAAAAACAATTCCAACACTTGGCATATCAAATATAAATGTAAAATCACCTGCCATTCCCACAACTATAATGATGACAGGTTTTCTTCTGATGTTAGATGATCCACTTCCAGACGAAGATCCTTCAATATGCAACTTGTTCATATTCTCAGTGAGTTCTTCATTTTCTTTGTCTTTTGCCTTTAAAATCGAACCAAAGAATGAACATACAAAATCTCATAAAATTAAATAAACATAGTTAGGGTTATTCCTTTGTAGAAAAACAATTTAATTATCCTAGGAGGCTAGTATGACCTAGTCGCGTGAAGTCAACAACGCATCTAACTGTGAACTGTGAACTGTGAACTGATACTTTCGCGTTAAATAGTGGAATCAATTTTCATTTTTTTTTTTACTATATTTCGTTTCCTAAGAGAGAACATAGAAAAAGTGGAAAGAGAGAAGCGTGTTGGTACTTGAGCGCCGGAATCCGAATCCATTTGCGTGGGTGTGTTGTCGAGTTTGGCATCTCCGGAAGCGTTACCGGCTTCCATTTCCGATTGAAGAGGTTCTCTTCTTATTCTCTGCGACGACGAAGTGGAGAGAAATGAGACGACGCTGTTCTGTTCTGTTCTGGTGAGGTCAGAGGCGGAAGAGATGTTGGGGTTTTGCTTCTCTTCAATTTTCTTGCGCAATGAAAATGAGGGTTTATGAACGCAGCGAGCCGCTACGGAAAACGGCACTGCGTTTCGTTTGCTTTTATTTTGCCCTGACGAGAAATGCTACTTCATCCGAAGAGAAGAAAGCGAAACATCATCCGACCCACTCAAGACGTGACACCTGTCAACCATTTAATTAATGTAATAAATAAAATATTGCTTGATTTTAATCTTATGACTTTTCAATATTACCCCTTTTCCCTGGAAATTGTTTTAATTTCTTAACGTGATTTTGGTTTAGAAAATTGATTTTCACATTTAATAATATTTGAAAAATAGCTATCAAAATTAATTTTGCGTGCACAATTACTAAATGGGTATTAGTTGTTTGTAGATGTATTTTGTATTATTGTTATATAAATTGTTAATAAAATACACCTCCTCAATAAAAACTTGCAAACTAAATTAATATAGCCATCCATATAAATCAATACAAAAATTATTTTATGGTAATAAAGCATTTGGTTGCTTAAATATCTCTAGTGCCCCACTGATTATGGAATTAGTTAGTTACCAAATTATTTTATAAACAACAACCAGAATATAGGGAATAATAACCGCACCGAATAGGCGAATAGTGCTTTTTTACAGCAACATCACCGATTCACCGTTCACCGAATAGTTATATTATTTTGTGTGCATTGATAATGAAAATGAGTGAATGACAAAACTGAGAAGTCCAAGAATCAAATATGAAAATTGATTCTCCATGATGCAGAAGCTATTCCGGACCAGTTTCAACCAAAATCAATTTTTCACTTGCTGAATCACGTCCAACGCATTTACCAAACATCATGGTTTTACTCTTTTTTCAAGTTTGACTACTCTTAATCCACGTTTAGGGGTTGCAAACATACAACCAAATACACTCCATTCAACAGCATCTCGAATTCCTCTTCCTTTCTACCGCGGCAGATCCTGTTCTTCACACCTTCCGAGATCACCGATGCTCGTCTATTCTGCCATAAACCAACCAAACACCTTTCATGTGCGCCCTCATTGAGTTTTCGGAGATAGAGAGAGTAACTGGGTGTGTTCGTAAGAGATGGAAAACAATTTTACTTTTTACCAAGTCTTTGAAACTGACTTAAGTATCTTACTAAACACACTATAAAAAAAAAAAATATGAAGCATATATAATTGATATAGTGAAACTGTAAAAGACTCTCCAAATTATATATTATAATCTATAATCTATAACAACAAATAGAAAATAGAAGGATACGTAAATAAAATAAAAAAAACAAGGATACACTGATACACATATGTCATGTAATTTAGTGGAGGGTTTTTTTGGTAGTGTGTAATTTTATTATCAGGATTTTTTTAATGGTTGTGTGTAATTTATTAATTGGGAAAGTATGTTCTTGTGACATTCATTGTTATAACAAAATGGCATTGGACTTAATGTTTTAAATAATATATTAAATTTGAATTTTATGAATGAAAAAAAATTATAATTAAAAATTGATGAACATTTTAAACTAATATCATAATGATAAAAAATTAAAATATAGTTGAATTTATGAAGATAAATTCAGTTTCGGATCTTCGATAAAGATTAAATTTGTCCTTTTTGCACCAAAAAAAAAAAGAATTTTTAATTATTATACTTGTTAATACTAGTGTTAAAATGATATATCTGCCGTGGGAGTTTCTTGATATGCGAAATGGATGATAAATTAATTCATGAAACAACTTCAAAATCTTAAGAATCATGGAATCTGAGTGTGTCTACGTATAATATAATATTATATATATATATATATATATATATATATATATATATATATATCCATTTTTAGAACCAGTTTTATAAACCAGTGTTTGGTTCAAAAACGATTTGATTTCAAAATCAGTTTTGAATCACAAACTAGTTTCAAACCCCAAATTAAAACTGATTTTTCTCCTAAAACAGATTTCCATTTTTTTCTCTTCAGTCATATCCAAAAGCACACTCTTAAGAATCTCTCTCAAAAAAAGATGCACACTCTAAGAGAAGAATCCATAGTGGCATCGAAGTAATAAATACCATAAAAGTCTCATTGCACAAACAACACTAGCACAGTGGGGTGGGAGGGGGGCATACAGTCAGAATTTAAAAAAAAAAAAAAAAAGAGAGAATAATGCAATCAAAATTTTATTTGATACCATTTACCTAAAAAGTTATGACCCAAAATTGAAGCCTTTTTCATTTTTTTTTTAATTATTGATTAGATTGATAAAAATTAAGAAGTATTCACAATCAAGTAAAGGTATTTTATTTACATCAGTGAACTGTTTGTGCGATGATAATGGATGAATTTGTTTAAATTTAAAATGAACAACTTTTTAAGATGAAGATTAGATTTATTTTTTAAAATAAACAAAAAACTGATTTATTTAAGTAAAAACAATTTAAACAAACATACTAAAAAACATAAAATTGCTTATTTTATTAAAATTAATATTTATTTCAACAAATAAGTTTACACAAAACTGACTCAACATTTACCTAAAAGGACATTGCATGGGTTCAAACACGGTGACAGCGAGTTAAAAGAACAAAATAAAGGCAAAATTTAGCCAAACAAGAGAGAGGAAAATAAAATAGTTCTCCATTTCAATAAAAAGAACATAATCATTCGTGTTGTCAATGTTTATCCTGGGAATCACTGATTGTCAATCTTCTTCGAAGCCAACATGCCCGCAGTCTCAACTCTGCATTAAAAGTAAAATGTCCAAAAATTAATGCATTAATATTCTACATCACTAGAATTTTTTTTATGCAAGCACTTAGCAGTTAACATGTAGACAGGAATGTAAACAAGAACATTTGCATTACATGCTAGCTGTCAAATACACTAGTTAATATTTCACATTAGATCCTGAAACAATGAATGAAACAAAGAAGGCCAAACCAAGAAGAAAATAAGAAACAAAAGACTAGAACAAAAAAAAAGGCATCAAATGTCAGTGTAGTGCATTCAGCCTTGAAAGGGGGCAACTCCAACTAGGAACAGCATATGACAAATTCTGAGGCCTGGATAAAGCCTAAAAAAGAGATTAGAACATGCAGACATAATTCCATTCGGTGTAGAAGGGGTTTCAAGTTAGAAGTTCCGGAGACCATAATCAATAGGAAAATAACACTGAATCAAAGAAAAAGAGGCAGTGATTTGTATATAGAAGTATAGAACAACCCATGTGAAGGCCCAAGTCTCACATTTAGAAATATAAGTCAATGGCTACCATCAAGACAGGGAACTTATTGCTAAATATTATCCTATTTTGTCAGCCTATTACATGAATCAACAAAAATTTGGGTTCTCAATCCATGTATATCCAGAATTTCAGAAGCAATTAGGCACACAAAATCATAATTATGACGACGGTTATCAAATGTGTCAATGCAAATGCAAACTAGAGTCGACTATGGAACTAACAAATATGCAATGCAATAATGAAGAATTAGAACATCATGCCCAAGCTTAAGCTTAAAAACTTACATTGTTGTTTTTTATGTAACTAAAATTTAAAAAATTATGTACTCCATTATCCGGAGACTCCACGCTATGCATAGATAAGGGGAAAGGATATTATACTCAGCCTTACTCTTGAATATGTAAAGAGATTGTTTTCGGATTCAAACTCATGACCAATAAGTCACTAAGACACAATTTTAAAGTCTCACATCGGATAGAAATAGAAAAATTGAGCACCATATAAATGATGAAAAGACCCATAAACTTGAGTATTAAGATTTTGGATTAAGATGTGGTATTTAATTCACTTATATGGTTACTCACGTAGGCGGTACAAGGTCCTAAAGCATAAGTTCTAAGTTCTAACCCACAAATTTGAAACACCTTGTTAACATCCTTATTTTCTTTCTATTTCTCTCTTTCTATCAAATCATATCACCTATCATACCTAATTTTTCTCTCTTATGATGTCAATTAGCATTTGGTGCCAAAAAATCTTTTTTCTTAATTACTAATATAGTTTCTATACATGTACAATCTTTGCATTTTAATCTCTACACCTAGAATTTACTCATTTTAGTCCTATTCATACACCTTTTAATATGTTTTAGTATCTGTTGTTCAAAATTGTAAAAATTAAAACGGATTAAAATATATATGTATAGAGACTAAAATACATATTTACTAATAAGGTCCTTATATCGATAGCCAGACTTGAACTCTCGTTAATATGTTTTCTTAAAAGCAAGGAGGGAAAATGTAGAAAGAGAGAAGCGTGGGATACCTCGGTTTTGGAAGAGTTGCCAGAATCCATTTGCTGTTTTGGAAGTCGAGAGGGAAATTGGGGTTTTTCTTGCTCAGTGAGGATTTATGAGCACAGTCCCACTCCGGAAAAAAACAAGTATTATTATTTGATGGCGCCCTAATATATTAATTTGAAAGTTTTGCCAATCAAATTATAAATTATATTCTTATTAATTATTCTTTTGTTTTTTTAAAATTAATCCTTCATTATTATTTTTTAATTTTTAAAATTATAACTTTTTAAATTAGAAAATATGATTAAAATAAATTTAAAAGTCTAAATCTTAAAATTGTTTTAGTTACTTTCAATACTTTTCATAAAAATTATCTTTTGGGATTTTGGATTTAAAAATTTCTTTATGAGTAATAAGAAATTTTTAAACCCTAAGTCCTAATTAAACTATAGTGTTTTTCTTTGAAATTAATATATTTTTTAAATTTATGTTTTTGACTCAACTATTTACGACAATTTTTTTTTGCCTTGCAAAGTTTTACTCTAGATGCATATAATTTTATCTACATA
>PYAF01005783.1:426238-455936 GCA_007407185.1 Glycine tomentella
AAAGATTTTTTTTTCAATCCACTTTTTTTTTTTTACAATTCTCAATTATTATGATTTAAATAAAAAGTACAAAGTAATATTATATTTTACACTAAGAAAAATGTGTATTCTCATCACTCTCATTTTCATCAAAATATACATCATATTCTTTTTATAAAATTTAATCACTATATTAATTTTAATACCATTTTTTTAATTTAAAGTAAATGGAAACTAATTTTCTATAATTTTCAAATTGAATTATAAACTTCTCAAATGATTTATAATATATCTATGTGTATACATATATTAAAATTTTATAATTTTACTAACAAAATAATAATAAATAATATAATAAAATCTATTACCTAATAATTTTAATTTAAATTATTTTTTTTATAAATACATGTAAAATTAAGAGCTTGGAGGGAGGCCTAAAGCAATGTCCTAATTGGCCTTACCACTGCCACGGCACTGCATAAAATTTGAACACCCAAAAATTAATAATCCTAAATCGAAGTTGGTTGGTATGGCTGAACCAGTTTCTTTAACAATTGACATGGTAATAGCGCACAGATTTTGCACATATCAGTTGGTAGGCAAAAAATTTGTTTAATTATGGTTTAATTATAAAATATATGTATTTTTAGAACAATAAATTTAAAATAAAATCATGGTTTGATTAAAAATCATAAATTTAAATAAAAAATATTATGTTCATATATATTAAAAAATTTAATTTTATAAAATTATAAATTCATATACTTCATAAATTTATATATGTTAAAAAATATATTATTAGATAAAAATTATTATGTAAATTTATGACTATTAAATATGCATTAAAATTTGTAATGTTATATATAACAATATTAATTAGTTTTTAATATGAATGTCTAATATTTTAATATGTTAGAGTATGGTATTTTAATATGAGTCATTATTTTAAAAATATTTTAAAATTTTTAACTCTTATAATTATGTATGAAGTTTACGAATTATCAGAAAAATAAAATCGATATTACACATACTGGATGTAATAATAAAATGATTGGTTTAGAAAGTTAATATTTAAAAAATAATAAAAATGCCCCCACCCCACAAACAAAACAAACACGAGTCAAGTCTTCGTTCCTTTCTTCATCGTCTCATTCGTTGTTATTTAATATGAATTTATGATTGTGTTGTATTTAGTGTTGCATAGCATCGTAGCCAGAAAGAGGTGTCACTCCACCGGAGCAAAGGAACACATAACATAACTGAGCCTTACGCTCTCACTTCTCCCTCTCTCTCTCTCTCTCGCTCTCTAGGGTTTCGGTTAGGGTTCCGCTCTGGTAAGCCAAGCTGGATAGACACAGAGGAGAACGTTACAACAACAACATCAATGATTTTCACAACAACAACAATAATAACTATCGTCACTCCAACAGGGGGGGCAACAACTCTCACTCGCGCTTCTCTGATTCTCCCATGAGCTACCACAGCGCGCGCCGGAGCCCCGGGGGATTCCGCTCTGGCGCTGCTCCGCAACACCGCGCCTTCGATAGTCCCCCGCGTCGCTCCCCCAGCAGGGGCGGCGGATTCCGGCCGATGGGTGGCGAGGGTCCTGGGGATTTCGGATTCAACGGCCACCAGGCGCCGCCGCCGCTCGCTGGCCAGAAGCGAGGGTTTCCTTTCTCCGGACGCGGTGGCGGTTCTCCAGGTGAGTTTTTATTCACTTTTTAGTTGTTACCCCTTTCTCTTGTTTGGTTGCGGAGTTCTTGCTACTAAAGATTGAGTCTCGAATAGAGGGTTTTTGTTTTCTACAGATTTCAATTGCTGCGGTTGCTGTTTTGTAGTAATTTTTGTAACTTCTTAGGGTTGCTTGGATATGGGGCATGTTGAGTGTATTGCTTTTGTTTTTCTGTGGATATTGTTGAGGATATATGTTCTGTCTGGATAAACTTTTTCAGCAAGTAATTTTTTTATAGGAGGAAGAAAATATGGGAGAAGTTCATTTTAACTTATGATGGGGAGAAATTGTTTTAATTTACTGGAGAAGTTAATTTCATCGTATCTAATTCTGTTCTCCTATAAGTGCAAATGGACGACAGGAGGAGAGGAGTTTATAGAAACATGAAAATGGTCTTTAAACTACTGGTAGGAATTAGGGTTTAAGAGTGCTAATTTTACGGTCAACAATTGGATATTTTACAATGCTGCCCTTGGCATTTGTTTCTGTGGGAAACGACGTTTTTTTTTTTTTTTGGGTGTTGGGATGCTGCAGCATTGTTTAGGGGTTATGTTGCTTTCTAATTTACTTCCAGGGGATGTTGGGGGGAGCTCCAATGATATGTGGTGATTGACTTGTTGTGTTGGTCTAAAGTGGCAACTGGTGGGTGGGACAAGGCTTGGTGGTGGTTGTATGTTTCGTCACGGCCTTGAGTTGTTTCAGTTATTGTTGTAACTTTTCCTTATACTTTTTGCTGTCTCTCTAGTTCGGCAACAGTTATAGCATTGGTGTAATGGAAACAAATGACACATTTTTCCCTTTCAGATTGTTTAGATGGTGGAAATTTTGCCAAACTTTTTGTTGGATCTGTTCCCCGAACAGCCACTGAAGAAGATGTAAGTTCTATTGCCCAATGATTTTTTTATTTTCTGTACATTAAATGATGTTGACTTTTAGTTTAGTTTGGTTTATTAATGATTACTTATTATCTTGTTACGATTATTTGATGCCAGATTCGCCCTTTGTTTGAGGAACATGGGAACGTGATTGAAGTTGCCCTCATCAAAGATAAAAAGACAGGACAACATCAAGGTATTTGTTATTTTTATATTATGAGACTATTTTGATTCATATGCACTTTATTTCAGGTCCTTTGAGAGGCTGATGGTAGAGAAAATAAGCTCATCATCTTCTCAGTTTGTTTATGCAACAAGTTCAGACTTGTTAGTATTGGTTCCACCCTTTTTTCCCTCGTCCTGTCATACCTGAAGGAGCCACAACATGTAAACCTGTAAGCTGCCCTTTGTATAGCAGATGGGATCTTGGAGGACCAAAAGATCCTGATCTTGCAATTGTAGCAGCAGCGGTGGGGGCATTACCCAACATTTGATTGTAGTTGGAGTGTCGGTTGCCATAGCTGTAGACTATTTTATGTCAAAATTTTAGGAGTCAGTTATTGTACTAAGGGAACAGAGGAAAAACTTGGATTATTACATTTGAATGGTGTTAATCACAATGTATTTCTGAAGGTTTAATGTTTGTCATGTTTTGGTGAAATAAGCATTTATTGAATGAATGGCTTGGAATGTCATATATGAGCTTTGATTTAATGAAGTGGTATGGGCATGAAGTTGGGTTAACTAAATATGGATGATGATTATAGTTCATTTGCAAAATCTAGGTAAGTAGTTTTAGCGTTATTGTTATGCTTTTGTGTTGGAGTTGATGTTCCTATATGGTGTTTGTTTTGAACAATGATTTTGCTTCTTGGTGATGTGATGTCTGTGATTATGTATAATGATGCAGCTCCTCTCGAACTCAAATCCTTTTTAGATGCCATGTGGTTGTTTTGCAATTGGAGATGCACAGGTTTGGGAGAAAAATATTGATGATCTGTATATAATTTTATTTTAAAGTTATGACAGGCATTGGATAAGTATTTCCACATTTGACTGGATCTGCTGCCAATTGGTCCATCATACTTTTAGTGACTATTCTGTTAGTGCATGAAGTTTTATGCAAAGAAATATAGTTGTTCAAATGGTCATCATGGAAAGTTTGATTCTCCATGACTTAAAATATCGTGTAGCACTGTGTTTCTGCCTTTATTTATTTGATACTAAAGTTGGATTCACAGTTGTGCTTCATCACAAGAATTTATTACAAGCTTGTACAATATTCAGTTGCAGGAGAAAATCAGTCTGATTTTTATACTACATTGGTGTTTAACTGTTTGAGTATGAATGTCATACCCAATGTCAGAAATCATTAGATTCTATTGATTGTGGACATATTAGTATTTAGTATATGGGGTGAGTATTTCTGGTTCAGTTGTGTGGATCTATGCAACGCAGTGGCTTTAGTTAAGCCTCTACCCATGGAGAGTTTTTCTGAGTAATCTATTGTTAATTATTAGTTTTTTTCTGCTTTGGGGAAGTATAAACCCACAGAGAATATAGGAGATGTGAAATAGCAGTTTATTTGCTTAACAAAAAAGTAGTTAATGATTATGTGCTTGTCATATATTGATAAGTTCAACTGTGGCTGCAGTAACTTGTAAGCTGCCCCATTGAATGCTGATAAATCTGCATGATACTGGTTATTGACATAAAAATTCAAGCAGCTTCTGGCCACAGGCCATATTTTGTTTGTGTGGATGAATTGCTCTCTTCAGAATTCTATATTGGATACATAAGATCCTAGTTAAATTTGATGTGGATTCTGCATTGAATGTGTGCAACGTACAGATGGAACCAAAAGTCTAGTCCATGAAATATTTAAATTCTAGTGCCTTTCAGATAATCTATAAGAGCATTAAAGCCATTTGGTCTGCGACTGGCAGTTGTTTTTAGAATGTTGTGAGCAATATAGAATCAAGTATACTCTAATAAGATTATTGTGGAACTATAATGTGATATCTTGATCTTGGATGATTTTTGCCTCGTCGCTTGTGATGAGATTATCTTGGAGGTCAGCTGAAAATTTTATGAGATCTTAATCTTTGGATTCATCTGGCTTTGAAGCCTTATGAAAACTAGGTGTTCAAATATAATTTGATTGTTCTATCCCTTTATGAATTCTCTTTAGTCTCTTGTCCTTCTCCCAAATAGTTGTTACAAAATACACCAGAAGAATCAATCTCATTTGTTTGATGAGTAATAAGTAAAAGACTATGAGTATGACGGCCTTAATTTTTTACCGTTACTGTCACCCATTGATTATCTGGGCTTGTGACTGCTAAGTATTTTTAAGCAAAAAAAGGTTTAATTTAGAACCACAATTTTTTTGCTCAATCATTTTTCTGCCAAATTTCTTTTTTTGTGGATCTATTTTTATTGATATCTATTGCGGGGCGGGGGTTGTTGTTGTATTATTTTAATGAAACTGGTATAAAGTATCTTTGTTATGCAGGTTGTTGTTTCATAAAATATGCTACCTCAGAAGAAGCTGATCAGGCAATTAGAGCATTGCACAATCAACATACTCTTCCTGGAGTGAGTTGTTGTGCTTCTGAATCCTAGATAGTAAATAGTGAGGACAACTTATAGTTAGTGATTTTCTGACACTTGTATCTTATGATTAGGGTGTTGGTCCAATCCAAGTTCGATATGCTGATGGTGAACGGGAACGCCTCGGTAACTATTTATATTTATTGACATTGAATAGGCTTGAAAATTCTTACTGCCACATGTTTCGTATGCACAAGACCTAAATAAGAGTACTGTTAAGGTATCCATAATCATGGTTGTAATTTTTCCTCTTTACAAATTAAAACGTATCTTGAGTTCTCTGAACTGATTGTCAATCTTCTGCATGAATGGACCTTATGAAATCTGATAAAATGTTTGAAACATCTTTGACATATGGAAACTTGTGATGAAGTAAGGGACTTTATACTTGTCCTTTTTATTAACTTTATTCATATGTTCTAAACCTCCTGTATATTGTAGTAGTTTCACTTATTATTTTACCAAAATATATTTAAAACTGCTAGTGAAATTTACTTTTGAGTTTGAACAGCTAATTAGTTGATAAGTAAAAAAAAAAAAAAAAAACTAGCAATACTATTTTCATCTGAACATATTCTGAAGCTAACTTTTGTGAAAATTAGGTTCTTATAGGGGAAGAATTTATGCATGGATGTGCTTTTTTGTATTTGTGAGTGCATCACTGTTATTAGTCATTCGATGATTGTACTGATTGTTTCATGTTTATTCAAATTGATTTATTTATATGATAGGTGCTGTTGAGTACAAATTATTTGTGGGCTCTCTGAACAAACAGGCTACCTTAAAGGAAGTTGAGGAAGTATGTTTCCTGCTGCAATCAAACTTTACACTAGAGACTGTTATACAAGTATTTTCAATGGGACAATTTTTTTATTGTCTTGCACAAGGGAACTGATGTCTGTGATTAATGAATTGCTAACTTCTCTAATAATTATTTAATATCTGTATTATGGTAGACTTACTGTTATTATTAACATGAAACTAATTGATGGTGTCTCACTCTGTCGTGTCAGATTTTCTCAAAATATGGTCGGGTTGAAGATGTTTATCTTATGCGCGATGAGAAGAAACAAAGTCGTGGTATGTTTCCTACCTATATGGGATATTAGCTGGAAACTGGGTAGGGGATGGGGGCGAAATCATGGGGGCGAGGGGTTGGTTTCCATGCTTCAGTTTCATAATTGTTCTTGAGGAAAGTATGAATTGGTTGGTGTAATGAGTGGTATTGTTTTTTACTGTTCCCTTCAATGTTTGGAGGCATCATAGTTTTTTATTCTGGTGTTACTTCTTTTTGTGTCTCTGTATGTGTGTTTGTGTTTGATGGCAATACTGAATAGATAACATTTTCCCTTATTTTGGTTGAAGGGTGTGGTTTTGTTAAATACTCACACAGAGATATGGCTCTGGCAGCAATTAATGCACTTAATGGAATCTACACAATGAGAGTAAGAGAAAAAAAATATTTCTTCTCTTTAAATAATTCTTCTTATGAAAGCACTATGGTTAATCTTGCATTTTTCTGCATAGGGTTGTGAGCAGCCTCTAATTGTCCGGTTTGCTGATCCTAAAAGGCCTCGTCAAGGAGATTCCAGGTGTGTCCTAGCTAATTGATAATCCTTAAGCATAAAAGTCCATTATAAGGCTATTTAATTAAACAAAGCATGGAGCCATGGACAGTTTAATCTTGACCCAGAAGTTGACTTATGAATATGAAATCAAGCCTAGGCAAGAAACATTCTTTTTAGTTGGCAGTTTGAATTTAACCAATAGTTCTGGTATGTTTGCTTTCTTCAGTCTGGTTAGCCCACATTTTCAAAAAGGCACTGTTCAAATGGAAGAGGTCTGAAACATGGCTAGTATTTGTTGTATAAGTTGACAAAAGGGATTTTTCCTAAATCCTGATGTTTTACTCCAACAAGTTGTTTATTGTTGGGACTTGTTTACTTTTTGTTCCTCAGGGGTGAAGGGAAGGAATTTCTCTTTCATTTTGGACTTGAATTACATAAGGAACTTTGACGTAATAATATTCTTGACATATTTGTGTATAATATGAATCAGCTGCTGCTTTGATGCAAAAATAAAGATACATAAGTAAACAAGTTCGTCCAAGGTTGTTAAGATCGTAATTTTACGTAGGATCGGGGGAGGGGATGAAAGATCGTAAATCGGGGATCGTAAGATCGGATCGAGATCCTACTAAGAAACTGCAGAAAGAAAAAAGTGGGTACGGAAAGACTTTAAATAGCAATTATCTAAATTAAAATTCAAAGCCCATTTAAAAAATATAATATGAAACTGCAGAAAGGAAAAAAGGGGGGTACAGAATGCAAATTTGGCCCAAATAACTTAACCCTAGCTTATACGATTCTTTTCTTCTTCTCTCTTCTTCTCTCTTTCTCTTCTGTGCGCCGTTTCTTCTCCTCTCTTGCTTTACATTTTTTTTTTCTTGCCACCTCCACCCTCCTCTCCGGCGATCTCTCCGTCAATTAATATCACCACCTCGGACGAGAAAGGGAGAAGGCCAGAACGGAGAAGGGAGAAGAGAAAGGGAGAGCCAGAAGCGGAAAGGGAGAAGAGAACCTACCTGGATGCGCGCAGTCGGGGGAGGTCGCCGGTCAGGTGAGCAGGTCGCAGCTCCAGGGCCAGGTAGCTTCTCAGTTTTCGTTCTGGTTCGAAATCGAACCCTAGAGCTTTTAACCCAGCGCGTTGTGGGATCGGTGAGGATCGGAGATCCTACGATTTTACGATCAAAATCGCGATCCTACACCGATCCTACCCCTTCCCGATCCTACACGCGATCTGGATCGCCGGCCGCCGGAAAAATCGTAGGATCGTGCGATTGCACGATCCGACGCGCGATTTTAACAACACTGATTCGTCAATACCAAACTGTTGTTGTGACCTTGTATCTTGTTAGATGTGCTATGATTCAAATGCATGTTATGCCTATATCAACAAGAGGTTTTTAAAATTGTTTGGCTTGCTTCAGGGGTCTTGCATTTGGAGGCCCAGGATTTGGTCCTAGATTTGATGCACCAGGCACAAGGTATCCTCCCCACCTTTACTTCCCCTACCTTTTGTGTGGTTCTTCTATTAAATTCTTGTCATGTTAGGACTTGTTACAATGATTTCTTCTGCAATTCCTATTTGCAGACATCCATCCAATATTTCAGATCCTATGGGTGATCGTATGCCTCCCCCTAATGCTTGGCGTCCCTTGCATCCGCCAAATATGGGGCCATCTTCTAATGCTGGTTTTCATGGCATGGGGCCACCGTTGCTTCCAAGATCTGGTGACATGGCATTGCCTACAGATGCTGTAAGTATAAATTTGGTTCACCCTAAATCCAAATATCCAATGCAAAATGCCTCCCCAATTTCAAAATAAATGTTGTGCTTCTGAATTCTTATTGTTGCTTTAGTTTCGCATAGTCTGCGGATGCTATGATTTTTTTGGTGCTGAACTGTTAGCAGTCAGCAAATTTCCATAAAGTTTGGCCAAGTAGAGCATGAACATTATTATTTTTTCTGGTCAACTAATGCAATCAGAAGAATGATAAAAACAAATGTTTGAGTTTTATGTGTCAACATAGATATAATCTTGAATATGCACATTATTCACTTAAATCCTTCAATTGAAATACATCTATGGTTGCCTTCTGGATGTTTTGTGAAGTGAGAGGCAGTTAAGTCATTTTTTTGTCTTTTTGTAAACTACTAAAACTCCACTATCTCGAGTGAAACTGCACTGTCTCATTACCTTTTATTGTAAAAAGTAAATAAATAATGGAATCAACTTAGTCAAGAGGGTGAGCCTTGAAGCAGCAGTAAGGTGCAACCTTGTGATTTGGAGGTCAGTTTCAAATCTTGTAAATAACCTCTCCAATTGCGAAGTAAGGATGCATACATCTACCCTTTCGAAACCGCACAAGGTGGGAGCAAGCTTGTGACTTGGAGGTCACAGGTTCAAATCTTGAGATAAAAATAACCTCTGCATGTGGGGTGAGGTTGTGTGCATCTACTGACACTATTATTGTGTAAAATGCAAGTGGATTCTACTAAATAGGGAATAGTACCTACTAAACAGGGAGTGAAACCAACATCGTTTAATGGGACCGATTGTATATAACCTTACAATAGGGTGTTGGAAAGAGTGTGTTGCTAGAATTTTCCCTGCAATATATTTAAATTTGAATTAAATTGGACATTATTGAGAAAATATTGTCCACTAATTGATGGTTAGATGCATTCGTTTGTGTTACTGTTCCACCATTTTAATTAATTTATTTTTCAAGTATTAGTATTTTGCTCTTCAAAACATTCATGGCATCTGTTGCTTATACTAATGCTTGAACAATTATAGGGCGGTCCTATGACTAGCTTGGGAGGCCCCATAGATGGTCGTTTTCAAGTTCAGTCTATGCCGATGTCACAACAGGTATATTTGTCTAATATTGTCAGCATACAATTGAGATTAATTAATAATTAGGCTTCACTTCCTCTTTGGTAGCTTGAAACATTTTAGTAAATTTATTTTACATTCAGAATTTCAATCAGCCCATGCCACAAATTCCACCGGTCAATCAACAAATATCACCATTGCAGAAACCTGTTCAGTCATCTCAGGAACTGCCACCTTCCCACCAGTTGTACCCTCAAGCACCAGTTCCCTATCCACAAACATCTCTTAGGCAGCATGGCCAGCCACAACTTCCTCTCTCTGCTGGTCCTCTTCCATCTCAGAAGATACATGGAGTAAGTGGACAGTTTCTAACTTCTCAGCCCCAAACTCAACAGAGTGCTTTGTCTGCTGCAATTCCTCAGACTCATCTTGATACCGGCATGCAATCTCGTACTGCATTAACTACTCCAAATCAACAGCAAGTTCCTCCCTCTGTGCAGCAGCAGCCACTTCAGCAATCCCCTTCTCCGTTAGCTCAGATGTTGTCACAACAAACACAGACTTTGCAAGCAAGCTTTCATTCATCTCAACAGGCCTTCTCCCAGCTTCAACAACAATTACAGATGATGCAACCTTCTAGTCAAGCAACAACATTGCAGCAAAATGCGGAAGCTACCAAAAAGCAGGTATTTTTTGCTAAATTCTCTGCCTTAATTAGATTTTAGTTTGAATTCTATTAGCTGTTCCACATCTTGCCTAGTACAAGGTTTCACAAATTGATCTGTATTCTTGCTTAATTTGCTTTGGTCAGACTGATCTATGAAGTTTGGTTCAAATCAGTTGTACTGCATTTTTTTTATATTTGCAGTTTTTCTATTGTATTCTTTAAAATAGATTTTTTGATTTGATAAGACCTTTTTGGTGTCTAACTAGACTGATTGTAAACATAAATATTTTTTTTCCCTATGATGCTAGGATGTATCCCTTATAATTTCTAGGGTGTACTAAAGGATGCTTTCAACCTTTCATAATTATGATTTTGTGCCAATTTTCTATTTCTGCAGTTGCAATGGGCTGGGCCTGGGCCTGTAGCACAAGCAGTGCCCAGCACTCTTGCAGCTGCACCTGCTGCAGATGTGCCTTCATCCACACCTGCTAATTCTGCCTTACCAGCAATAAACCAGAATATGGCTCTTGTCAAATGTAATTGGACAGAACATATATCTCCTGAAGGCTTCAAGTACTACTATAATAGTGTCACTGGTGAAAGCCGGGTAGGAATTTATTTGAGTTGCCATTATTTTAGCTATTTTAATTATACCTGTGGAAATAACGTTCCCTGTAACCAACCTACAGTGGGAGAAACCTGAGGAGTTGACATTATTTGAACAGCATAAGCAACAGCAAAGGTCATCTGTTCAGCAGTCTCAAACTCAGTCACAACCTTCAATACTACCTGCCCAGCAAGTTCCACAAATCCAACAGGTTCAGCCTCAAATTCATCTCCAAGGACAAGTTCTCCACCAGCAACAAATACAGCAGCCTTCTTTGTCTTCTTCGGTAAGCACTGACATATTGACATACTCCCTTTTGACATTGAAAAGTGATTTTGTATTACTGACTTTCCTTTGATCCTATTCTAGTTCCAGGCATATGGAGTTACAGGCCCTCAAAACGTGCAGGTAACACTATTTTTTGTTAACATTTGTTTAACAGTAATAAAACCTCTATGATTTTCCTCGTGGTCTATGCTTGTTTCCCCTGTTGCTAATTTTCAATTGTCTCATTTTTGTTGTGTATGTCTAAAAGTTGTGTGGCTTTTCAGGAAGTGGGATATAAACAGTTACAGGCATCGATTATTTCTGCCGGTGATCCAGGACGCTACTCACAGGTATTATAGGTTTCACTTCCCGCACTTTTCATTCATTTTATTATGCCCCCCTTTAGTCTAATCATAATTCTTGATCCCATTTCAGGGTATTCATTCTACACAAGAATTGATGTGGAAAAATAAGACTGCAGGTTCCCATCCTTATCTATATTATCCCCTCCCTAAATGCTTGCTTACACAAACTAGATGAAAAGCAATGCATATGAAGAATAATTTGTTTTGAATTTAGATAATGTCAATTTTATATTTAACTTTAGTTTGGTTCCCTGTTTGGAGAAGATGGACTAGTGAACTGCATTTGCTGTGAATGTTGAAGAGTGAATTGTCAGACTAGGCTATGTTTCTACTTTTGTTTATTTTTATAATTTCAATGTTAACACGGTGTTTTTTTTTCACCTCCAGGAGTTTGAACATTTGATGGGTTGAGCTTGAGGCAGCATATACTGATGTCGCAGCTTTTAAATGGCTGTGAAACAGAATCTCTTATTTAATGCTTCAAGGTAGGGAACCACCTCCTTCATTTTGATCCCATGTGACAATGTAACAATTTATTTGCATTGGCGAGTTATTTTGGTCCTCGTTGTCGAGGTTTCACTATCACTTACTGGCTCAGCACTAAGGATATGTGGGATTCAAAATACATGGCAGGGAAATGCCCTACCCAGATCGTCCTGTACCATAATATTTGCTTAAATATAAATTTTAACCATTAATTTTAGGGACATATCTTACAAAGTTTCTTAGGTGATTGCGTTGATAGTTTCCTAATAAAATAATAACGATTCGTAGCTGTGTAGCTCAAGTAACTAATGGCTTTCACCGGTGCTTACAAAAATTTAACTAAAGCTTGATTCAAGTAATTTTTCCCATAGCGTAACATAGTTCTTCCTAATGATCAATTCGTACGTGATTGCTTTTACATAAGGCACATGGAAATGTAACCTAAGCAGTGAGGCTGCCATTCTCGAGTCTTCAGGCAATGCTTTATCCACCCAAGAACAGATAATAGCCTCAGCTTCATGGCAAGTGTCTTGGTATATGTCTGTTCCTAAAGGACAGCCACTATCATCACCATAGACTTTGTACAAGGTGGTAGCAAAGGATGGAGTGAGCTCGAGTGTCAGTGAACACGAGTACCAATTGCCTGGCCATATTAAGGAATAGTAACTATTCTTAGTGCTACTATGTGGGGAGGTTCGTTTGATATCCAAAAATTGCTTGGTAACCGTTGCACAAGTGGAAAATGTTAAAGTAAACCAAAAAAATTTAGGTAAAGTCGGATCTAAATGTAACTAGGTAAACGTCCAGTAGTAAGAGGTGTGTAGTTATGAATCTCGTAGACCATCCGCATGGGGTGGTGAAGGGAGGGCCCCAATTGGTAGAAAAAAACTTACAACTCCTTGGAGTTTTTCTGCACTTGGAAGAAGTATGAAAAAGAAGAAATATAGTGATAATTTGATTCTTCGTCGTCGTACTAAATAGTAGAGAAAATAAAAATTGTTTGTTCGTCTGTATAAAAAAAAGGAATAATTAACACAAAAGAGGAAAAGATATAATAATAACTTGGTCTAGAGCATCTACCATTATACCTATAATGATTGATCATATCATTGCTATTGACCATAAAAAAGAGCATTTACTTATTTATATAACAAATTTTATGGTAGGTAATAAATTAGGAGAATTTTCACCTAGTCAAAATTTTCGAGAATATATCGTTAACGTTAATTTTACATTAAATTTTTAAATAGTAATTTATAATAAAATATTAAAAATTGAATTCTTATTAAAATTAAATTCAAATAATTTATTTTATAATTAATATAAAAAAATTCTTCAATGAAATATTTAAATTAATAAATTTATTTGTGTTTTATTCGATTTTTTGAATTGATTTTTTTTCTTATAATAATTAATGCTAGAAACCGAACTTAGTTAATAAGTTAGAATGGATTATAAAGATATCTATGGATACATCTATAGATATGTTTAGAAAAAAGGTCTCAAGCAACAAGCAGAAAGTATTTAATAATTAGTTTTGAAAACATATTAAACTATAATCCTCTGTAGTCCTTTTATGAAATGAAAACGAATAAAAGGATACACTTCTACGTCCTTGAGCAATAACAATAGTCATTTTGGATAACTGAAAACTCACCACATTTACTTGTACTCCTCTCATGTCGGGCAACGATAACCAAAAATGAATCCAAGACCACCTTTAAATTCACTCTCTAAAACTCTAAACAAATAAACTTTGCTCGCTTTTTATTTTGAATAATGACTTGTAGAAATTGAAATGCTATGACTATGATACATTAGGCACCGAAACGGTTCTACCATTAGCACCCAATCAAGTTGGATAATTTTAAGGGGAAGAAAGAAACACCATAACTGACTATCATTACATGACATTAATTCATCAATCTTTTAGTCATGGACAACTTTTGAAGAATCAAACATATTAAAATGTATTGAACTTTTTTTTTCCTTTATTACAAAAAAAAATGTATTTTACTGACTATTGACTTGTAGATTTTTCACCAAGTTTTTCAATGATGCAAAGGACACCTTAAACAAACAAGTATTGCTTAAGATATGACATTGTCTTTTTCATAATTATCAACATGAAAATAAAGCTCTTTTTTTTTCGTAGCATGATTAGTTAACCTAGTTAATCCTAAAGATAGAAGTCATTTTTGGTTTACATAATAGAGACTAAAATTGTAGATCTTTCTTAAAGCTTTCCAACGATGTAAAAAATACCTTAAACAAATAAATATAACTCAATATACAAGTTTATCTTTTCATAATATCCAACATAAAAAATTCTCTCCTTTTTTTTTTTTTTACTTTCTTTTTTTCTACTTAGGGCAAAAGTGAGCACTCACACGTCTTATTTTTATTTTCTCAACTTTTTTTTACCCTTTTCGTTTTTTTAATTCTTTCCACATTTTAATTTTTCTTGTTTGTATTTTTTATTTGTTGAGACAAAATGAAATATGCACAATACGTTTTATTGTTTACAAGTATAAATTAATTTCTTTATTATTGATAATATGATATCGACTATCAATACTAGTAGTTTAAGGTTGTTGTAATGTTTAGGCATAAAAAACAGGAAAGTCATTAAGGCTTGAGCCCAATCTCTACCAGTTTTTTAAAATTCCTCCTAAATCTGAATTACTTTAAACTTTTAATTCAATACCGGTGTTACAAAAAAGAGTTACAAAAGCTGACAGCTAATCACATCGTTGTTGAGAATACAAAAGTCCCACGCATCATTCATGGGTTTCATACCAAATGTCTCCATAAGATTAAGCATTTTTCTTTTTATTTAAATTAGTTACATATATCTCACCAATAATTTTAAATATAGCTTATTTTTATGAAGAAGAAAATCCTCAATAAAAAATATCTTTATAATACACAAAATACTTAATATTTTATTTCTATAATCACTGTATTATTTGCTTAATTAATAAAATGAAAACTTGATTTTCTCCCCTTTCTTTTCTTTCAAAAATCCTTTATAGTTTATAAATTATTTTTTAAAAGAACATTTATGGCCCAAAATAATTGAAATATATATATATATATATATGAATTTAATGTTACTGCCCATCTATAGGCAAAAAAAAAAATTAAGCTACCCATTACAAGTACATCTAATAAATAACCAATAAAGTTGTTTGAATTCTCAGTAGTGCAGTACTACTTAATGAAGAGTTTTTGAATTGGGAGTTTAATGTTTAGATATACTATATAGATTACTTGAAATTATGCTGAAACGCTTTTACAACGTATATAAACAGTGAGCAAAAAAATCACCCCAAACATCCATTTTATCCCCGTTTTTTTTTAAGTGATAGAGTTATTGTTTTGTTTGGTTTTATAACTTCCGTCGAAGTTTTATTCATTTGGTCTACGTATACCTATACTTGCTTCAGTCCATATACTGAAGATATTATTTCTTTCTCTTTCCTGAAACATCTTCTACTATGGAATGACATACATCAAAAGATTTTAATTTTTATCCATCTTCAGTACCTTAATAAACTCTTAATATATAATCGTGATACAATTAATGATTTATATCCAAACTTTTTCACTAGTACACTAATAATTTCGAACGACCAATGGACCGTCGGCATCAAAATATTCTAATGATTCAGAATCACCCATCTTTGCCTAATCTCTAGCTAAGAACTAATAGGTATCCATTTTTTCCCTCATTGTTTGGGTTTTTTTTTTCTCTCTTTCAGAATCATAATTAGATAAAGGGACTATGAAGCTTGAAAAGTTGAAGAGTTTTCCATCAAGAAGCTAACACCTGGGTTGCCACATTTTTAACACACTGCTTTTGTCCGACATATTCCTAAACTTGCAAAACAAGTAAGGAATAAAGAAATTGTTACCCGAGTTTTCCACCAAATTTGAAACTTACCTTTAATGGGGGTGTCATTTAATCGAAGATAAGGCTAACCAAATATAAATTCACATTAATTTAAAATGTAAAGTAAATCTTGTTTCCACGAAAAATGAACGTGTTTATGTATGGAAAGTGGCTAGTGAATGAGCAACTCTTTCTACTGGAGTTTGGATTCAGATGCCTCCAACGAATCATATGGGTTGTTATGCAAATGACTAGACCTCCTTTCACTTCATTGATTCGATTTCTTCTATAAAGCATCAAATTAATTGTCACTGCAACAGTTGGATTATTACAAGTAGATACGACTTTTCTGTTGCCTTTTGCAATTCGATAACATAAAGTGTTGGATGGCTGGAAAGTTTGGGAATACAAAATAAAGTCACGCTCTAAATGGGCCTAATTAATTTATATCAGAAGAAAACTTTTTTCTTCGTCGCTTCAAGCAGAGAATATTCATTCACCAGCGGCGTGGTGGAAAATTGGGTAAAGCTTCATCACATGGAATTTCTGTATACATTTTTTTTTTTAAAAAAAAAGTGTTTTCTTTCTATTTCTTCTTCCTTATCTGGTTGTGTCCATACTACCACTTGCATGCCAATTAATTACTAATGTTTTTAAATTAAGATTATGTTACAATCGTTCAATCAACAATATATTTATATATAACCATAATTGCAATTTTGAAATGGTTGTCGAAACCGTAAAATTTAACTTGGAATACTAAAGTAATTATATATATACTATGAATTGTAATTTAAAATCATTCACATATTTGACCTTCCACTAAACCTTAATTTCTTTTTCAGCTGGTACTGTGTGTTTCATGCTTTACTTAAGGTGTTCCCGTGTTACAGTCTCTCATGTTGCGGCAAACTTTTAGTATGAATGGAAGAAACAGAGCGAGAGAATCCTTTACTAACAAGTTTGAATATCTTCTTCCTCAAAGTACTTCCAGTATATAGTAAGAGCTTAGAGCAGACACGTTAATTGCCAATCTAAAATATTCTCACACTTTGAGCAAATTTAAAACCAGCATTTTATTAAATTCACTTTAAACCTCTCGAAAATCATGATTAAAAGTATCTCAAATTAATCCTTAATTTTAGGTGTGATCAACAATTGAAAACTAAAATATCTATCTAGCCAAATAGAACCGTAGGGGAAAAGATCAAAACTTCCAAACTTTTAAAATACTCAACTAGCATGTATGAACTTGACTCAATCATGGCTTCTTTCTAAATTCATTCTATCAATTGCGCTATTTGGTATGGAAATATTTAGAAGAAAATGCTCGCAGTGAGATGTTTGTTTTTTTACTAAAATCTTGATACATCAGTTAATGCAGTGTTTGTAAAGAATCTCTTCGTATGATTTATCTTTTTCCTTCATCGTATTCCTGGACGGTTACAAACAATTAGCACATTGTTTATCCACAGCTACCACTGAAATATTCTTTTCTTTCTTTTTGAATAATTTCAGTTCAAGATATTTTTTTCAAACATTGAAGCTCCTCTTTGAAGACATTGAATATCATTGGAATTTAACTATTCATAATCTCTTAACGAATTTGAATTTGAATTTAAAAAAGTGCAGAAAGTTAGATAAGCCAGCAAAATTGTTTACACATATTTATTTTACAAAGCAGATGATTTTATGTTAATTCCAATAAGGTAAAAAAAAAACTATGACATTGTAGAACCATGTAGATAGCTAAATTTTACAATAATTTTTATATATATATTTTTTTTACAACAATTATATAAAAGATTTTGAAACTCCAATTTTCTTTGCACCAAAGGGTTGTACACCAAATAATTAATGAATCAAAGGGATAGGGATAGTGGCATGGCCTATGGCTTCTGCTAGTATTACAAAACAAAACATGTATGCTATGCTAGGGCATGAGAACCATGTATATATAATGCTTTTCTCTACACCAATATCTCACATCATCCATCTTTTGCTATCATCAAGAAACAATCCATGCTGTAGCTATTTCCTTCCCAGGAAACACACATCATCATTGAATGGCTGAAGCCCATCTTTGTATATAGCTTATAGGGGAAGATGATGAGAAAAAGGCATCATACACAAAAAGCTAAAGGGTACTACACAAGTAATAATGTTGCAACTTTTTCCATACCTCATGCATTGTGTCAAGTCATGGGGCAATCATAACACTCTCTGATGCATAGTTTTCATCTTTCTTTCTTAAATTTCCCTCATCATAGATAGAGTTCCCAGCTCCATTGCTTATTAACTTACATTCTTGACTTTCCCTTTCCCACATTAAGTCTCTGCCATAAGTATCTGAGTGGGAAAAGACGCAGCTAGCTAAAACATTTCACCACATGCAAGTAACTGAATCAAATTAAGAAAAAACCCTAACCCTAAAAACATTGGGTTTTCCACCATGAAAAATCCCATCGAACCAAAAGATCATAATCACGGGGAAGTACTAAAGAAGTTAATAATGCGGATGACATGAGAAAGACGAGAAAACATTTTTTTATTTTGTAAAAAAGGGGACAAAAATAGCTTATCGTCGAATAAATTGATATCTAGTTACAAAGAATAACCCATATATAGAAGGAAAGAAAGAAAAAGTTAAAGTCGCAAAATCAGAATCTAAAGCCTCTCCATATATATCTATTCTCTAACCATAAAAAGTGAGAACCTCCGAATAAAATGTTTCATATGAACACCAGCCATCAGTGTTGAAGTGATGAGGTTTCTCCAAAGTAAAACACAAAACACCCCAAGAGGCCCATAGAGGTTTTCACTTTTAATCATATGTTCAGTTAGCTAAATTAAGAACCAACCCATTCATAATAGTAGTACCATACAAAGATATATAAATAATATACAAACAAAATGATTAAAAGAAACTAATATTTGTCATAATTAAGTTCTATGATTAATTAATTAACCCAAAATATGACTATATATCATGATGATGATCACCTACACACGATCTTCACTCTCCTCATTCCTCATCTGCGTTGGCACAATGTCCTGAAGAAGCCCATTGTCCCTCAAGAAAGCATGAGGAGCCACCACACTTCGCTGATGATTCTCTTGGCCTTGAAGGAAGGCACTCAACGACGACGTATTGGGGTAGCTATTATTAACACAAGAAGCTGAGTTAACAACATTCAGTGGCAATGACAATGACGATGAGTTGGAGTTGTACAACAACATTGCTGCTTGTGCTTGGTCCCGAAACTGTTGTTGTTGTGGCAGCATAAAGTGTGCCGAACCTAGTCCACCAGTGGGTCCGAACCCACTTGCTTCGGAATGCATGAACCCGAGGCTAGCCCGTGACGTGGCAGGGCACGGGTGCGTGTGTTGCCCCTCGTAGGTTGTCACCACCACCGTAGGATCCTCCGAGGAACGCTCCACGCGCTTCTTCACGCCGCATGTCGCGGTGGTGCAACGATAATAGCTCCTGTTTTGCGTGCACCGCAAGAAATATTTTAATTATTTTGTCCCAACCCAAATCCAAAGTACTAAAAAGGAGAAGAACGAATCAAAGTGATAAAATTAATTAAGATTTGATGATCAATGAAATGTGAATAGAATTATATATTGATGGCTATACCTTGGATGAGGGCTGTTTTTGACGGCTTTTTGACCGTACTTGCGCCATCTATAGCCATCGTCGAGGTGATCCACTTCACTCTTTGTCATGAACGCAAATCTTGGCTCTCTTTGCTTCTTTTGGTTCTTCTTTTTTGGCTTGAGCCTAAGCATGGAATTTTAGCAAAAACCAATAATTATTAACATGTTTTTGTTGGGTTTCATTATAATAATTAATAACAACAAACATAAGAAATCAAAATTAAGCAAAAGAAGATGAAATCGGAGAGAAATGACAGTTGTTGTTAAGTTCAATGAACATACACAAAAAACGGCCTCCTAATCTCCCATCAATTGTCACCACTCAGCACCCCTGTCTGTTAGCAACTGTAACCGACTTTATCCTCGTTTGATTTTATTATTATTTGACACAACCACATTGAATGACATACAGAATTCATTCCTTTTTAAAAAAAAAAAAAAAAACACACACACACAATCAAAAATTAAGAAAAATAATTAAGTTGTTATTATTATCATTATTATTGCTATTACTCACTGTTTCTTAGTCTTGTCTTGGTCTTGATCTTCTTCTCCTCTGCCTGCAGCTGCAGCTGCATCTATTGTTGTTTCATCATCGGCTTCATTATCATTTCCCGTTGCTTTGTTGGCGGCGGCGGCGGCTTCGTTCGACGACGACGAAATCGACGAATAGTTGGGCGACGCCGGAGTGTTGAGAACCTCGGAGCCGTCGGGGGCATTGGAGCTGGCCGGCGACGGAAGAGGGTGGTTGATTTGGGCGGTGAGAGGTTGTGGTGCTGACGTGGCGGCGGTGTTTTGGGGCCAGTCGAATAAAGAAGGGGTATAATAATCAGGAGGGACAGCGAGCAAGTCCATGAAGCCAGCAAAGTTGTTGTTGGGAGCTTTAGGATCGTGAGATGAGGAAGGTGGTGGAGGTGGCATCATGTCAAAGATGCTAGAGAAAGCAGGGGAGAAAGGGAAGCTTGTGCTCATGCTCATGTTCGGAATCTCGTCGGAAAATGCCACAGAATTTGCCATGGTGGATGATGACTTTGAGTTTCCCTCTTTCTCTCTCTTCTCCTCCATTGCTTTTAATGAATTGTAGGTGCTATATATCAACAAAAACCTTTGCACATATTCCTCATTTTCTTTCTCTCTCTCTTGTTTAAAATTATTTCTCAAAAACTCCAAATAAAAAGTGGCCCTATTAATTATTTTTTGCTTTTTTATTATTATATTATACTAAAAGAAAAGGAGAAACTATCCAATGCTCTCACATAGATATGCCTAACCTTTTGGTTTTTTCTTATGCCACGTTTAACAGAGTTTTATTAGTAAATTAAAAAATGGTCTTTTTAAAGCTAAAAAAATACAGCTACAAACCATTCTCTTTAAGTATATTAATGACTAGAAATTCGATCCTTAAATTTTTATATGAAAATATAATTGTCAAAATATGTCAACACTTAAAATATGTTTAAATGTAATAGTTTTAAAAAAAACAAAAAATAGTTACATATGATGTTTCTAAAATATATGTGATTAGGAGTTTAGATCTATGTATATTTTTTTTATGTAAATCATATGCATTTTTTATTATAGATATTTTTTTTGAGTTAAATAAAAATATTATAAATAATAATATTCTCTCTTCAGATATCTAAAAAAATTGTATATTCAAGATTTGAACATGAGATATATTATTAAGTTAAAATAATTTCCCGTTAATTAATTCACATATTTATTGATTAAATATATGTATAGGAAAGTATTTATGATTTTTTAGAAGATGAAAGTATATATGTTAAGATATTAACTCATTAAATGAATAGATTTGGGTATTATGAAAAATTAGTCTATTGATCATGCTCAAGTAAGAAATATCCTAAATTTACTCAGAATATCATCACATAAATATTAATTAGTAACAGAAAAAGAAAGGGATTGTTTGGGCCATTGGGGGATTTTGTTTAAATAAAGAATTTAGAGTGTGTGAAAGGAGCTTGGATTTGGTTGGGTTGGGGTTGGGAATTTGGAAAACAGGTTGGCTCGGGGAGGTTTCCCACCTTAGTGGTGACCGACATGTGGCGGTTTCCGATCTCGGGGTGGAAGGCAACAGCATTTACTGCAAAAGAGGACCAGTGGTGGGTCCCAGTCGACGCGCATATTTGACTGGCAACCGGTTTGGGTGTGAACAGGGGGGTGTACACGTGGGCTGTAAGTAAAAGGGTTTACGCTCTGATCGTTGCCATGTGATGGTCCTGTCCCCTTTCAGCTTCTGCCTCGTTTTCTCATTTTCATTTTCCTTTTCCTTTTAACATCATCATGCCAATTTCACCCTTCATTTTCTTAATTTCCTTCTCATCTATTGCAAGTTTGCAACGTACCTTCTGTCCCAGCTCAATTCATTGTACGGAAACTCGGTTTCTATAGTGTAATCTAATGAATAAAACGGAAAATTAGATTTGCTAGTGCTTATTCATACTATAGAAGTGTAGTTTGGTGACACGTTTTGCCCGGTAAATTCTATTTTACATTATCCTTTTTCATGTATAAATACAAGAAGTTGGATCTTCCAAAAATAATTTTATGAAAATGCGTTTAAACCAATAAAATCTAACACGTTTTCATTTACATAGTGTTTGCATGGTTTGGTGGTGAGCAACTAAAAAATGTGGTGTTATCGTCACAAAATAATGTATAACATCTTTTTATTTATGCAGTCAAAAGGACAAATTTTTATTTATAGTGTGTTTCATTTGGCGATGAACAATAAAAAATAGTAGTGTCGCCGTAGAAAATTGAAAGCAATGAAATGGTGTGAAATTGAAAGAGAATTGTTATGTCATTAATACACTATCACTAGGCATGTAAATGAACTTAGCGGAATCAAATACTAGCTAGAAACTTAAGTTTAATTTTTCAAAAAAATAAGTTTAACTTTTGACTTATTTATTTAAGCGCATTTAATTAAAAGTTTAAATTTTCTTGTTTAAAAAAAATTAAAACTTAAGCTGAGCTTGTTTAACTTATTTATAACTTAATTATTATTTTTTAATTTGCAAAAGAAGTTCTTAATTTTTTTTACTTTATCAATTTAATATTTAGTTAAATATTTTAATATTAGATAGTAATCTAGAAATAAAAGTAAGTGTTAAACATGTGGTATAGTATTGTGGAATATATACCAATATATATATATATATATATATATATATATAAGTTATTCACGAGCTGTTATCAAACTTATAAAACTTGAACTTAATTCATTTAAATCATTAAATTTAATCTCAAAGTTTGAATTTATTTGATTAAATAAATGATTTTAATTCAGCATTTTAAGGAGAAAAATTGTATTTTGGCAATAAATATATAATTTTACCCAATTATTAGAGGCATTAAAAAAATGTCAAGAAATATATTAATAACATTAAGCATTAACATATGTATTCACACACAAAAAATCATTAACATATAATAAAAATTTCTACATCTGCCTGAAGTATACTGCCCAATTTGTAAGACATGGAATATATATGATCGACATGGTAAAGTCAATAATAGGGAAAGATAGTAATCATCATGATATAGATTGACCACTCAAAATTCAAATCAATATTGATACTTCATATCATATAATTACATATATATAGTACACCCGTTCTCTATTTTACTTTGTTTTTATTTCTTTACTTGTTGCATAGCTCACATTCTTTCTGTTTTTTATTTTTTATTTCTCTTCCTCCTGACTTCTAAACCCAAATAAGACTTGGGACTTATTTTTTATTTTTTTAAAAATTGTTTTGTAAAATTTGTTTGTCCTACAAACACAATAAAAAATGTTTATCCTCTTCGCACATTTCTATTTTCTAAAATGTGTTTCCTAAGTAATTAAACAGAATATTTGAATATATATATATATATATATATATATATATATAAGAAGATGGAAAAACACTTCTCAAGTGTTTTCTTTTAAATATTTAAAAAATAAATTTCCAAACTTAATAAATGTTTAACAAGAAATTAATTGTTGAATAGTGTAAATTTATTTTAAAAAATAGATTAAAATAAAAAGTGAAAATAAAATAAAACATAGACCCTTTCATACTCTGGTTTCATTCCATAAGATGAGGTGGAAACCGGCAACAAGATCTATGGTGATACTATAAATTAAATTTGAATCAAATGTTAGACTCAGTCAATGAACGAATATTATAATTGCCATAAAAAAAATGATTAAGTATAAAGGCATTTCGGTGAAAAATGAAAAGCAGTCTTCTTGCAGACAACGCTTACGTTTGAAGCCTGAAGGTTAAATCCAGCAAGTAGCACTAGCATTAGCAAGCATAGAAAGAAAAAGGAAAAAAATCTCCTAGAAAGAGTTACTACTTTAATTCCAAAGTACTTAAAAAGGAATGAAAAATAAAAGTTTAAGGGAAAAACAAATTAACAAGTAACACGTACAACATTTGCCTGTTAATCAGAAGCTTCGGCACGTGCCTTCCGTGCCTGACTATTGCTCAGTCAAGTCCTACATTTGCTGACATCATTTCCATGTCACTCATTCCTCATAAAAACCAGCTGCATTTGTACAAGTTCTTTTATTTTAATAAATTAACTTATTTCAATAAGTTTAATGTCTTTATGTATAACTTTTATTTATTAATAATTAATGAATAAGTGTTTAATTAATTTTTCATTCTATTGCACCTAGCTAAATAGAGAATTAGATAAATCCACTAAATGGAAATGTGAAACACACCTCATTTGATGACTTTTGTATAAATTTTATTTGAAATATTACTACTCCTCCAGTAATATATCACTTCCCCCTCAATTTTTAGATGTTTGTTTTTGTTTTCATTATTTTATTACAAAACGGGGCAAGAGCCCAGAAGGACCAATGTTGAGAGAGTCATAAATGCTCTTCAAAAATTTAATGCGCCCATCAGTTAGGTGGATTATTATTTTCTTATTTAACTATGTTTTGATATTATAATTGAAAATGAAAAAATAAACATATTTAATAATGTATATATAAATAATACTTACAAAAGGAATTCACATTTACCTTGAAGAGACAAGTGAAAACTTAAATTTGCAATATGTTAAATACAAAACTCTGTTTTATTTCACTCAACTTATTTCTTGAAGCTTATCAAATACTAATTAAAAGTAACAATACACTCTTTCAAAAAAAGTAGCAATACTAATTTTAATAAAATCGGAAACAATTTCAGTTTTGTAAATTTTCATAGAAACGTACTTTACTATATTTTTAAAATATAGTGCTATTAGTTTTCACTATTTTAACAGAATATGTCAACAGTGCTTCTTAAATATTGAAAAGTATGAGTGGCCATTAATTGACGTTGTGCGTATGCGTAATTTCACTGTTCTATGTATTAAGTTCTAACAAAACATCATATTAATTTAATCATAATCTGTAAACAAGTTAAACTAATTTAAAGGCATAGAATGATTGAAAAAAAAAAAAGATTGTGTTAAATATCATTTGTAGGCAGGGAACGTCAGCTCTCACGATCGATGAAGGTTGTGGAGCCCACTGCCAGTGCGAGTACACGTGGTGGCATCAGAAAGTGTGAAGCAGTTCCTACGTGTTGCATCGGACGGCTGGTATTCACTGGAACAGAAATTGAAAGGAAATGCACTTTACGCGGTTTTGGTATATTCTATGATTGCTTCAAACTCACTCTTCCCAAGCCATATGCTATGATAACCAACCGTCGCTTGCTAAGCCTACATGTTCTTTTGCATTACAATACAATTCCCTTCTGTTCAATTTTAACCTTACCTCTTTGTATTTTTCTTCTTTTGCTTCAACTTTCCTCTCTTTTTTATGCTAAATCTACATCTTATCAAAGTTTTCAATTTTTTTTTTCTTTTTTCTTTGTGTCCATAAACTAACGCCTTTAATTTTTTTTGGTTGTCTAAACGAGCGATCACTTTCTTAATCATGGCGATGATTCCTTTGTTTCTTTAAATTTGTGAATGGCATGTCCACAAAAGCGTTGTGATTTGTAGGGTTAATATAAGATAAGAAAGCGTGTATTTATCATCAAGTACGTAAGTACCGTTGTTTTATCTTCTCTAAAAAGATCATAATTTATTTGTGTTCACTACTATAGATATACACAATTTTACCCGTACATTAAACCCGTCTTAATTTATTTTTGACTGACATTTCTGGTCTTTGTGATTACGATAGAATAACAGTACATCTAATTCTTTTAATCTTTCATACATCACATTAAAACTATATATAGTAAATCATAAAATATATTCATATTTTCCCCTAAAAAATTAGTAACTTCAATTTAAACTAACAAGAGAAATGCTTATAAACTAAACTTGGTATTGAATAGTTTAGTATACTGGCTTCCTGAATCCCTATTCCCTATTGTCTAGCTGCCTCTCTTTTGTCCAAAATAGACTTGTTGCACCTCATGTATTGCAGCACTCAGTTAGCATAATAATAACCATAGATGAGAGACATGAGTTTAGATAACTTTTAATGAACTATTACAAAAAACAACAACTTAAATAGATAAAAATAAAATAGTTTTATAAATTAACATTACTTTATACATTTTATCCTTTTAAAATACGTTTTTTTTCTAATTTCTCAAGAATTGACAAATATAAATTAACTCTAATTAATAGGAGAAGTTTTATTTGCTATTTTATTATTTTATGTTTCACTTTATGTACTGATACGAAAAATTTATTTAAATTTGCAGCTAGTTGATTTTTATTTAAAAATACCCTTAGCTGGAAGTGTACTTAAGGCAACGTTTTTTCAAACAAAATAACACGTATCCGTAATGAGTAGTTGTTGCTTATTATCTTGGATTAGTCCTATGCAATAACATTAAAGAGGCGGGATAGGGAAAATGACATCAACGGTGAGAGACACGTTTAATTGGTTCGAGTAGTCTTATATTTGTCTTACAAATTCTACTAATGAAAAAAAAAACAATTAAAGCGAACAAGTGATGATGTATTTATAGCTTTAAATTAAATTAATAATATTCGTCAAATGCTTTAGTTTAGTTCACCGATAATGCAATATTATTGAATTGTGTGCATCTTAAAAGTTTACTAATTGCAAAGAAAAAAAAATTCAATCATTCAATGTCTTTAAGATATTAAATAAGAAGTTAAATTACAAAGAACGTATTTAATAAAAAGCATTAACTAAATTAAAAAAAAAACTAAAGTTGAAAAAGTATTCGTACAATGAAACATATTTTACATATTAAAATTAAAAAATAATTTATTTTTTATTCTTTAAAATAAGTATAAATATTTAAATTAATGTATCAAGTTCCTTGATTAATGTTTCAATAATTTAATATAAGAATGTTTAAAAAAATATTAGTATTTTTCTTTTAATAATAAGATAATATTATTATCATGTTAAATGTGTCTAGCTGTGAAAGAAAATAAAAAAAAATGAAATGAACAATAAAATGAAATGACACTTATATTTTAATTTTAACTTAAATTTTTCATTCGTATTGATTTTTATTACATTTCATTTTACTCTATTGAATAGATTCTTAGCAATATTCGTTTCACATGGTTGTACGTAGCTGGTGGAGGAAAGTGGTAACGCCGTGGGTTTCGGCGGCGCGTGGTTTGTTGATTGTTTATCTGTATATATATCTCGTGTTGTTGTGTATGTATGCTTGCTGGAGCAATGGTCCGTGTCGACTCTACATCACATGGTAACAACCGACAAAGGATTTAAAGGTCTGTTTGGGGTGTTTGACCGCGGTTTCTATGATATACCGGCCAACATGTCGCTGTATGGGATAATCCCAAACACTGCGCGCAAATCACTTATATGTAATGCCAAAAGTCAACCTTTTGAATATTTTGTTCAGGTTCGTTCAACCACACAGATACAAAAGAAAGCAACACCTTTTCCTTAATTATTAGTACTACCATGGTCTTAAATTTAATCTCCTGCTTCTGCACCCCACCTTAATTGTCATGTATGCATGTTCACCATTTTCGCTTCTAAATTACTACTATATATCTTCTTCTAAATTACAGAATTGAGATAAAGTATTTAATTATCAATTTTGGTTTACTAAATAAACGTTGCAGTTGTAATTTATGATATTAATTGTATCTATTTATTTTTTTATACATAAAAGTGTAATAAAAAGTATAAATTAATATGAGGTGATGTAAGAGAAAACTTATTCTTTGACTTAGGAGGATGAAACCTGTTATATGTGGCTCTAGTTTAATCATGCAGGGTAGCTTAAATTGTTTCTTTTAACCAGTTGACCAGCCAACATTCTTGTTCGCATGAAACAAAATTAATATTGGGATAATTGCAAGATAATGCGCCCCTTATAATACAAAACTCCGTTCTCTCAATCTTAATTCAGACGGCCTTCAAGTTCAATTGCAACTTCCAACTGCCATCTTCCTTGTTCTATGACCGACCATTATAGTATTTTAATTGCATAGAATTTATTAGTCTCGTTTTTTTTATTATTATTAAAAACACTGGAGAATATTTGATGATTTAGTTCTGTGATTCCTCAACCGAAGTTCATGTAACTTGACTAAAGTTATTGATGACAATGCTATTTTAGAAACGTTATCAACTCTGTTTATTCATTGAACAACATTGATTCCTATTTGAATATTTGGGTGTAGCAAATGTGAAAGCAAATTGATTAATCTTTTTTTAACCTATGATTCGAATATATTTTATTTGTCAAGAATCCTTTTAATTTTAAAACATCTTAACCAAACCCATTTGTGATTTTAATAATATAAAGCAGTGTTCTAGATGTGGGTCACCATCTATGATTTCCATACTAGATTATATGAGTTGATCGTCATCCACTATAATTAACGCCAGCGGTACTTGTGAACAAGTTCTATAAGTTTCTGTTTAGGCGAAAATTTCCAAAAAAACACCTACTTCTGAGATTCTTTTTCCTTCGAAAAATTTTCAGTAGAAATTAGGTGCTACGATTTTATTCTAAAACTTAATTTATTGCTTTAGATGCTCTCAAGATCTGCCAATGTTTTAATCATTTTTTATTTTTAAAAAAATATTAGCTCTCAAGTCAATATAGTTCATTCTCATCTTGAACTTGTCTTGTTTGTAACTGTACGTAGTCTATATAGCTCTCTAGATAGTCAATCCAACAACTTTTGACCAAAGCAATAATAGTATAAAACTAAAATCAATAAAGTATGAGAACTAATTCATATAAAAATATTAGTCATTGTTCCTTCAACCGCAACATAAAAAAAATGTCATCCGATTAAATCAAGACAACCTTATTGAAGTTTCTGCAGTCTAAGATACCATTTTTTTCGAGTTTTCTTCCCTAGCAGTTGTTAACATGATAATAGAACATTTATTACCCCATATAGGTTTGTTCTCTCTACTGAAACAAAGTATATCATATATAAATTGCCTAAAGCTTAACTTGCCGAATTAAATAATTGCAGACAGTGTTCAAAGTAGACGTCGTCATGTTATTTTAGTGGGGGCATCATCTTTAATTTGATTTGGTACTCTCAGTTTAGTTTTAAGATTGCAAAGTCTTAACTCCTTTGAGTCAATTTTTAGGGTTATCTCCTCCCGAAAGAGTTATAATCGATCAGAAAAGTGTGATGACGAGTAACTCTTGAACGATATTGATAAAACGGATAATTAGTGGAAGGAGTTGGTTGATACTAAGTTTATGAGTACTCTTTACATCTTTTTGTCACGCTTGATTTTATTAGTTATGTCATGTTACGTTTCTTAATTAAGTCATCCAGCTTGCATTCACATAAGAAAAGCAATTAAGTTTTATTTTTTCATTTCAGGTACTCCCTTCCTCATATTTTATTTAACAAAGATAGTTTTGTTGTGAATTTGACATTATAAATTAAGCATTTCACTTAAGAAGATAAATATCGTTAATGAAATGTTAATAATTGATAGTATTACATAGGTTACGTATGTAATAAATCATAAATATATATTAATTGCTATTTTTCTTTCATGCCTTTAATTTATTAGGTTATTAGTGAGACATTCACTTATTTTCTTATGAAAGTGAATGGATTTATTAGATTATTAATAATAGGTTTAAATATATTTTTAGTCCTTAAAAAAATA
>PYAF01005783.1:456036-533525 GCA_007407185.1 Glycine tomentella
TGAACAATTTTACTGCATTTTACTACTTTTTATTATAAAATTTATCAAGAGAACATATATTTTTTAACAAATTTGATGTTTTGAAATTAAAATATAAATACATTATTATTTTGAAGTAAAAATAAATATAAAATGTGAGATAACATGTAGGATAGAATCGAAATTTTTAATAAGTTTAAAAATAAAACAATTATTGAAAATTTCAAATTTCATATAATAATGTAGGAGTGACACAAAACTATTAATAACATATGGAACACCCTCATATTTTCATATACATGTCTTGGTTGTTGGTCTATATTCAAACTATATTATGGTTTGTATCTGAATAATATTATTGTAATGGACTGAATGATACTTTATTTTGTACTAAGAAATATTTAATGATAACTATTTTATTTGAAGTTTCATTGGAAGTTTATTTTAAAAAAAATAAAGAAAAATGATTTGATAAAATAAAATTGTGTATAAAACAAATGAAAAATTTTAGACGTTACAACATATATGTTTAAATATTCTTTAAAATTGTAATGTGTTGTTTCATATCATGATTTTAAAAATGATTTTGGATTACCTCAGTGTTATTACTCCAAACATATTATTATAACAACGTATATAAAAAGCTCACATCAATAAAATTACAGTGATACATTTAAAAATGGAAATAATTATTTATTAAATTATCTTTGCATAAAAGATAAATAATTATTTCTGACGTATATTATTAAAATAAAAGTGTTGTAAAACAGAGCACAGTAAAGTTGGACCCAAACGAAGGAGGTAAGCGTTGGCAGAATGGTTCTCGAAAGTCGAAATTGGAGAAATAAGAACACGCAAGCGATGATTGCGGCGTCTCTTGCTTGGAATGTTTTCTATTTACCCTCCGGATCTTTCTCTTCTCCCGTAAGCTAAAAAAAAAATTTGTAAATTTTAAACATTAAACTTTTTTAAAAACACTTTTAAAATAAGAAAATAAGAGTAAAAAAATAAAATAAATTTATCTATAAATAAAAATAAGTTCTTCATTAACTAATTTATACAAACTCATCAATGTAATTTCTCTAAAAAATAAGATAACATCTACAAATTAACTAATAAAATACTTATTTTAACTTATAAAAATACTTATTTTATTTTTTTTCTTATTTTTCTTTTTTAAAATTAACAACCAAAAAGATCCTTTAACTTTTCTAATACTACATGAGATATTGTTTAAGATACGTCTCAAACTTTCAATTACTATTAAAAAACATTTGTTTAGTTGGCTTCGGACTCTGCATGAGGAATGCGATGTTTGGGCACACATGGGAAGTCAAAGTCAACATATATATGTTTTTATATTATTGCATGGTGTCATTAATTAAATAATGATTGTACGCTAATTAATTGAAGATGAAAGGGGTAAAAACGCGTAAGAGCAGAAAGAAACAAAGAGTGGGAGTGGGGGCCAAGGGCAAAGAGGACAAATCGGCATCGTATTGCGTGCACGTCTCTACAAAAGTTAGGGACTCGATCTGTGCTTTTTGTAGCCGTGCCCATGCTACTGCTCCTGCTCCTTTGGAAATCACGAAACGATGCAGCTAAAGCTAGCCATCGACTACGCCTTCCACTATCATTCCACACAGCCTATTTTTATTTTTAGTAATTTCGAAAACAATAAATTAAATCAATTCATGTTATTTAAGTTTATGTCTTTGTGATTTTTTCTTCAATTATTATTTCATATACCTCGTTAATCTTTATCTGAATTATATTATCATAACAAATTATGTAATAAACATAATCAAGGACATTTTTTTTTATCTTCAATCAAAGACTACAAATATTTTTGTTCAAAAACTAATCTCTTTCATGATGAGTGACTTCTTTTGATCCTTAAGTTTTTTACATATGATAGAGACCAAATACAAATTCATCAACTAAATAAATCATTTCACACATGTAAAAGTAATAATGTCTTACACTATTGTTTTAATCATATGAGTTATAGTCAAGGATATTTAATAACACTAAAAAATAAAGTTAAAATAAATTTAAATAGCATAAATATCTAAATATTAAAATCTATAGATTTTTAAAAAAATTAAAAATATTTGATCAAATAACCAAGTTCTATTTGGGTTAGAAAATAATTAAAAAATAAACTGATAATAATTAAATTAATTTTGATTTAAATTGAAAATGAGTCAATTGATAAACCAATTCAATGGTTTGATTTAAATCATTAGCTTCGTCGAATCAACTTAATTCAAATAATACCTTAGCCTATAGTTTATTTCTACACTAAAGTATCTTCTTTATATATTATAAATTATTCTCATTATATAAATTAATCCAAGTATATACTTTGCAAAATCCATATATATTCAGGAGAGAGGTGGGTTGATTAAATAAAATATCCATTGTCGTGCTAGAATAAACAAATTACAATATATCGTGTTATATATATAAAGCAAACTAGAATATTTTGAGAAAAAAATCAGTTCTATTTATTGAAAAGAAAGTAAGTACACATATATTAAAGATAATGTTGAATTAATGGAGACCTAGCCTAAAGACTAAAATAGCTTAAACAATCCTAGCCCTGGTTCTAGTTGTATGCTATTGTTTTTAAGGAAGGTGCATGCATATTTCATTTTGAACTTTCTTTGGCGTCTTTTTGCACCATTAATTATAAATACTATGTCGAAATCTATATCATAACTATGTAGCAATTAGTCAATAATAGTTACAAGTAGAAGAATAATACTATCAATGTAAAGTATCATAAAAATTCTCCATTTCTTAATTATATCCAACTTTTTTTTTTCACGAGGTAGGAAATATTGATTATTAATTAATATCACGTTTATAGATTCTTCAAAACATTACGAATAAACAAATACTGGTATATGGCAGGTTACTTTATACTCCACTGTCGTTGCGTATGATCAGTTAATGTTCGGTGTGTTCTTTATCCGTATTTAAAGAAGTTACACAAAATAATATCATTGTTGATTACAACTTAAGAAAGATTCCAGTGATTTCTTTTTACAATAAAAAAGCATATTGTGTCACTTCGTGTCTCAATTATTTGTAAGATATAGATGGGTGTTTATTTATTTACACCACAAATATGTGGATGTTGTTAATTGCAATGTTTTGGATAAATTATAACTCCCAAGTAATATCTTAACGTGGATATATGTGAACTGGAATATACCAATATTGGTACGTATGCAGACTCATGTATTTTATTTTTTTTTTCCGGGTGGGGTGTTGTGAGAAAGCATTTAATTTGAGCAGAATAGTTATTGTCAATCTCAACAATTTCCTGTAATAGTAATGAAAGTGACATAATTATGAAGCATATGCCCTTGAAAATCGCTTTTTAGATATGAAATTTAGTTTATTTGAATAAGATACCTTTATCAATAAATAAAAAGATTTCTACTCTGAATGTAACAACATATGCATGCAAACGTAAACATCTCAAACTTAACATTTAACCAACCTATCTTTCCCCAATTTGAAATATTGATCAACCTCTTTGTTTTGTTTTACTTTGTTCAAATTTGATCACCCACTAGAATGAGTAGTACTTACTACTCAGATTTAACTAGGTTAAGCTTCAATTGGATGATCCGAACTTAAACCTTGAGAGAGGAAAGCATACTTATCATTAGATCATAGAGTGTCTTACACGTTTACGACGGATAAACAAAATAACTCAATTTCAAGGGCGAAATGAATGGGATATCACAAAAGCGGCACTAAAAAAATAAAAATACGGTGGAAATTAATGGCTTGAAGGGGAAGTGGTGGGTGACTTTTTTGTGAAGGATGTCTCAATTACGTGCCAATGGAGTGAAGGATTGGACCATCACTAAATGGGCCAAGGTCCCGTTTAATAAGGTCAACCACACCTATACCTTGGATAGTTCTTTTGACAGAGATATAACTGACTCTGACGATTATATTTTAAGGTACAAGAGCCTCACCAACCAAAAGCTCTAAGATAAGTTTTTGGTTCTTAAGGTGACACATCATTGGCCCACGAAGCCCTTTTCAACTTTGTTAGTTGCTACTTGCTACCCTATAAATAAATAATATATTAATAGAAAATATACATGACAAACTATTGATACAAGAGCTGGCTTCAAGCTATAAAGCAAGTCACATAGTGATAGAATTTAGGCATAAATAATAGGTGTCGAACTTGGACCGGCACTAACTTCTAAACAACCGACTTTCAACGTATCTAGTATAGACACATCTCAAACTGAAAATACAATGCTTTTGAAAGAGGTACGCCAATATCCTAACCAGCCAAAAAGAAATGGTCATTAATGAGCAGAGATTTGTTTAGAAAAATAGCTTTTAAACTCCTTCCAAAACTGCTAAATACTTTAATTAAATATTTTTCAATAAGTTATTATTTTATGAAAATTAACTTACAAATCTGATCATGAAATTTATTGAATTGTTAAAAAAATATATAATGCAAATCACGAATTCTTCATAAACGCAAAAAATCATCAACGACAACTAAATTAGAACAAAATGTTAAAATAAAAAGAATATATAAGCATGACCATTTAATTAAGATCCAAGATATATATGAAAATATCCCTCAATGATTTAAATTATCCTCTGCCCTTGAATTAATTGCTGAGGTTGATTTGGACCTACATTGTTTTCAGATTTAGTACATCAAAATCCTAATGTTATGCAAACTTCACTGTCTCGATCATGAGGAGAGCACTCTAAACTACGCACGGAACGGAATACGGACAAAGCATACTTTATAACGTGTTTCTAGTCGTTGAATTAAAATTCAGGGTTATGTTAAGGTCAAGTCTTTCTCTACAACAATAATAATGATGACAACAGTAATACCAAAGAAAAGAAGGTTTTAGACTATATTAGAGGGGCAGGCGTTTTTCCCTAAATGAAATTGTGAGGCATTGCTGCACATGCACATATTCGGCGAAAAGTTTATAACTATTTGCAACTGAAAAAAAGAAAGAAAAGAAAAGGAGATAAAAATAAGACTGGTTCGAAAGGTCGATTTTGCTTTTGACTTCTGACACCCACCCTTGTTTATGGGTCCCCATGTGAAGAGTCTATGCCCATAAAATTAATTAGCCTGCTAACCATATAATATTCAACCATATGTCAAGCTAGAAACCAACAACGAATCCTGTTTTGGCACATGAATAACAGTGCCACTTTACCTAACTCAACCATTCAAACCACGAGATCTTCAAGACTAAGATCCTGGATTACCTTGTTTTCTATTAGTACATTTTTGCTTTCCACAAATTGTATTATTAGTATTAGACCAGTTGTACAAATGGATTTACTCATTCCTGGCATGTATAATAACATTGGATTACACGTCTTGTCCCTTCACTTTGCATAATTTCAAGCACAATCTAAAGATTCTGTGGGGGCCTTTTTGATTGATTACCCCCTCCTCCCCCCCGGGCCAGATTTGGAATTCAAATAACAGCTTGCTCAGACAATAAACCTTAACACCGGCACTATGATATTAAACAAAAATACCCTTGTGATCAAACTAAATAAAACCTGCCAATGGACCTGGATATGATGTTTTCCAAACCTTATTATATATACTAGCATGTATAAAAGCTGCTAACTTTAGAAGCAGGTATGGATTTTTGTTTGCCAGTTTTTAAGCAGTTATAGCACCAGCTTGTAACCTAATCAAATAAAAAAAGAAGATTGAGAACTACAACTAATTCATGTCAAGTAGGTCATACATTAGCAACATGTGCACAACCAAAAAGATGTGATTAGTAGCTAGAGAAAAATGAAAAGGTAGAAACTTATAGGTGCAAATCGTTTTGTGCTTGCTTACTAAGAATAAAAAAAGAAACCTATATGATAGTTTGCCACTGCCAATGCGTCATGCTTCTTAAAAATAAAAATTTCCATATATAGAGATGAAAGTAAAAATGCAATGACAAACACTCCCATCTAGTCCTCTCTTCTACATTTCCTACCTTTAAATTTTTCACCCATCCTACTAAGCACTCCCATAGAGGTAGTGAAGTGCTTGCAATGATTGGACATGCAATGCAAGTCTGATTCCATTAATTTAGTTTTGATGGGTAACTATGATAAATGCAGACAGATATAGAGCACGAGAAAATTGGCAATCTGACTTGGGTTATTGTAACCTGGTCCCTCAAGAACTGTATATCTGCGACAAGAACTTCTAAACTGGCTTTAACATTATCCAGCTGGTTCTTCTGTAGAAGATCAGCAGCCTGCACCGTAAATTCACATGAAGCTACAGTAGGGAAAGAATTAACAAGAAAAAGAAGAAACAAGCATAACACCTAAAAGGCTAAAACTAACATGGAAGCACCTCTTCTAATGAATATTCCGACATAAAATTTTTGCTCCCAGCCACAAACACACACTGAATCAGTTTCCTCTATGCGAGCTTGTGAATATTTTCCTTCTGACACCTCAAAATCAGCAGTAAGTGCCTGCAGTTACGTAAAGTGAAACTTAATCCTTCAGGTTAATAAAATATTTAACAATGAATTCAAATTTTATTCATAGGGTAAAACTTTTTACAATATCAATAAACAAAAAAGTACCACACTCATTATAGAGGCAGTGATTTTAGCACGGAATTTTTAGCTGAAAATTAAAATATCATTGTAACTAATAAACCTTCAGATCATTTGAACTAAACCAATATTGAGCATGATTTTTCCTAGCAAAGACCAACCAAGAAAGCCAATTACAAAGGTCTATCCCAAAGGCAAAATGTGCGGTTTTCTGCAAAAATTTAGCAAGTGGATAAATAGGAAACAGAAGCAGTACACTCAGCACAATCATGAATATTCATGCATATGTACGTCTCTGTAATATGTATGTTGATTGCTGGGAAAGAGATTAGTCATCGTATCAATGTTATGAGAGATATTTAGTCATGCACACAAAAGCAGACTTCCAGTCATTAGCTTGAGATGGTGAATAATGTTAGGGATTAGAAATTGACAAATACCAATGAACAAAATATTTTTTTTATATTTTTTTTCATGTTACAAACTTCATGACAGAGAAAATATAGCCAGAAAAAATCAAAGGCAAATATACACTGGATGCATAAAACTAAAAACTGAAACAACCAGCAGTAGTACAATAAGTCCAAAGAATCTATCCTTAAAATCTTAAATATTAAACTGTATTGACCATGAATCTCAATGACCAAGAATTAAAAATCAACATGGTAAGGAACTATAGAAGGATTTAGAACTCAATGGTTTGTCTATAGACATGATTAACAATAGAAAATTATGACATTCCCTTCGTGTAACTAACCTTTCGCAATGAGGAAAGGCTTGGTTGTTGTTGTAAGGAACTATAGAATATCCAGAATATCCCACAACTTCTAATTCATACAAAATTACAAATCACCTCAAAATTACAAGTATCTAGTAGCTAAACAACTTTACAGCCATATACTATATGGGAAAACAAGCTCAAACAAGCCTCACCTCACCAGTACCCCTCTTTGCTTGCAATGTAGCAACGACATCTAAGCACTTCTCAATATCTCGTATCTTTGCCTGACATTTGATAATCACAATAAATAAATAGTACCAGTAATTGGGTGCAGAGAGAAAAGGGAAATACAGATACATATTAAGATTTACAATTTTTTATGCTTACAAGTTATTGATTCAATTAGAAATTCTTATTGTTTATGATCTAAGTTATGCTTACCAGTTATTGATGGTGACGGGCAAGGAGAATGATACAATTAGCATTATTAGACAGTAATCTTAGTAATGATGCTTTTGATTTGTAAGCTATTGTACTGAGCCAATACTTATTCAGAGTTCTACCAAATATGATTTTATTGATACAGTTGGCCAAGACTGGTTAAGGGTAGAAACTGATTTTTTTGTTTTTTGTTATGATCACAATTTTCTTTTGTAAATTGTGATCTTCGTAGTTTTGAATTAATGAGAAGTGATCAATATCTCTTGATCTCTTTCTCTACCAATATTCTGCATCTATATAAATTTTTGTCAACACATCCGGAATGTATCGTATCCTAAATTTAAAAAAACTGTCATATCCCTGTATCTGGGCTTTGTAGATGATAACTAACGACCCTGGTGTTCAGAAAATTGTAATCTGGACCTATTTCTACATTCCCATTTCATAAAACATACAAATATGAATTAGTTAATAATTATATGGAAGTGTGCACTTACTGACTCCCAAAAGTGCTTGTTAGCATCAAACATACGTCCACATCAATTGGTCTTTACAAAATCTTTGAAACATTCCGGTTCTATCTCAGTAAGGTGTAAAACATACATATAAAATATGCCATCACTTGTATACCGTACAAACTAACTGTTGCGTACATGCTGCTGAATCTCACCCACCATCATTTATGTCATTGCTTCAAATCCAATGAACCGCAAAAATACTTACAAATGAAAATCTTGCTCCCTTCCAACCCACATATATTCTCTTAATCTTACACGTAAGCAAATTGTCACATTATACTCATCCAATGCCAAAATTGAAAAGAAAAAGAATCTCAATTGAGGGATCAAGCCGCAAAGCACACAACTTTTCCGTTTAAAGTTTTCCAAAAAAAAAAAAAAAATTGAGAATCTAAAAGCCCTCTAAACCCAAAGAAACAGAGTTAGCATTTCCAGTAACAAAGGAAGAAATATAAAATGAACAGTGCGTTGATTATTGAGGGGAAAGAAGAGACCTTTTTGCTGGAGAAAAGCAAGAACAGAGTTGAGAATTGAGATCAAGGTCTGATTGAGTGAGATAAGTTTGAACATCCTCTGCGAAATTCAGCACCCGGAATCCCTCTCTGTTCCTGATGACGAAGAAGCTGCAGCCATTGTTGTTGAGCTGTTTCCTCAACTCAACAAAAAATGAAAAATGTCATGTACACGCTGGTTGTTGTTTGCTTTGGGCCCATTACTTATAATGGTCCGTATTCGTAATGGGCCTAGGAAATTGGAACTGGATCAATAGTCCGGTTGGGCCACTCAGTGGAATCCCATGCATGATTTCACAATGGGCCCTCCCTGGTAGTCTTCTAAACTAAAGTTTGCTCAAGGTGAGTTTGATTAAAGGAAAAGCTCCTTAAACTTGTTACAATGTAAATTTATGATTGTTAACCCGAGTGAGTGAGCTAATACTAAGAAATCAAACATTTAATTTGCTTTGCTGGTGGGTGATGACAGACACAGGCGTATACTGCTATGAAGTAAAACGAGAAAAAGAAAGGTTGTGTTGTGTAGAGTGGAGTGGACCCGCGGAGGCACGAGATTGATTGAGTGGAATATTAGACCAACCAACTGTTTTGGTCATGTCACTCAATCCAATTGCACATCATGTCAACAAAACAACCTTAACTGCCCAATGAATATACCCTCTGTCTTACATTAATTTTAATTTCCCGTCTCAGGAGGAATCAGAAAATCACTCTCATTGTCTTTTTTATATGTCTCAACTTCATAATAAGAGTATTCGGAATTTCTCCTAGAGCCACAAACTCAAAACATGATTATTATTCTTTCGTCATTTGCAATTTGTTTGGCCTCATCATGTTGTTGAAAATTATGATAGATCAATAATGCTTGTAATTAAAGCATTAACGTGTCCATGCCTTTGTTAACATGAAGGAACTGCCTTGCCTCAGCCCAGAACTCTTGGATTTGGTTAGCAGTTGCGTAATATTAGTTAGAATGCTAAGATAGTTATTATTAATTAGAACTCTTTGATTCAATGTACTCCCCTAGTTTGTGAACACAGTTGCAGGAAGTTTAGGATTGGAGTAAATTTTCAATTTACTCCTCAAAACTGTATGAGTCAGTCATTTAATCAAAAATTATTTATTATCAATTTACATTGAAAATAATTAAAATGAATGTGGTTTTACAAATTCAGAAGGAAAGATTTAATTAAAACACCTAACACATGTAATGTGACAGACAAGAGGTAAGTGATCAGTACCCAAACCTAATAATTTGCGCTTCATCTGCACGACAACTGCTGGCACCGCCTCATGTTAGCTAACAAATATTCTTATGGCTGTGCTGAGACTTGAGACCATATAGTGTATATTAAAAAACAACATATTTGGAGAAATTCCTAATGTCCTGTGTTGTATAAACGCATTCGTTGAAAATTGATATTCGGTGCATTAATTCCTTTCTCAAACATCAACAAATTACACTATCCCAAGTCTTGTAGTGGAAAATGCTTGAAATGGGATATAAGAGAGTCAAGAGCCTTGATGGAAAAAATAAATAAAGAAATAAAGAAAAATGGGATGATTTTTCATATTTCATGACCATTGTTTTCCACCGAATACTGCCAGGAAAAACGAGCATGCAAATAATGGTGTACTAATACAAGGTAGTAGGATAAGAAGAGAAGCTTATCATTGGAGAATCTTTGGGAAATAATTGCGGGAATTTTGTGGACATAGAACATTAATTGCGAAAACTGCAATCAGAAAGATAGGAATCATAGGATGAGCATGTTGTCAAATTATCACTGCATTAGACAGGTCAATTACTCGGGTCTTTACTAAGGCGGCTGTCAATCCAACTTAACGAGTAGAATATAATTTGTTCATTTTAGAAATGGTATGAAGTTAAACGGGGCCAATCAACAATTACTATTAGTGGATAAAAGCATTAATGGTGCTATTATTATGATCTTCAAATAAGTTACAATTAGTCTTATCCTATCCTACTCCCACCGATGCATGATCACTATCTAGGTGATGACTCCACTAATAATCACAAAAAATATATAAGCATATAGTGCACAGCATGTGAGAGATAATGACATTTTTTTAATGCTTCTGTCTTTCTTATTTTCAGTTTACATTTCTGGTGATGCTGTGCTGCACGGGAGAAGTGAAATATCTAAGCGATGGTAACTTTAATCAAAAGATAGTATGTGGACGTCAGGGAATTCCAGTGTTTTTTTTTTTTTATTATTCGTTTTTTTGGCGTTTGGTTTTGCTTTTAAAATTGTAAATTCCAAATTTAGGGGATGGTTGGTGAAACATTTTTTCGTTTCAACTTTTAGTTTTTACGCCGTTCTAGCTTGATCCTTCATTATATTCCGCAAATCTAGTTAAATAATAGGGCAGAACCAAACTGCTTTCATGTTTTTTTTTACTTGACATGCATTACTTAGAAGTGAAAAACGTTACCTCACTTTCTCTATTTTAGCATATAACAGTTTTCTTAATTAATAGTTACATGGACATGACACTTCATGTATCTTTCACAATTTCAATTTATAATATTTTTTTTATCCATGCGAATAAAAAATAAGTATTTTTTCTCTCTCACAATTTCAATTCGTAGGAGAATAAAAATATCAGTGTTAGATAAAATAGAGTGTAATATATTTCATCATATACTATTTCATTTCATTTTAAACAATTCAAACAAAAAATTTAATTTATTTTATTTCACTATATATTCATCCCTTATGTTCCTTTGATCCAAATATAAATGAAAACCAACTTTTTCCCTGGACCTATGATAAATTCAATTGTTACATGCATGATATATATACTTTCGAGTTAAAAGTTTGGAAAAAATTAAACCATAACACAAAAAAAAAAAAAAGAAGTTGAAGTACAGAATTCATTCCAAATCCATATGAAATTTTGTACAAGTTTGGGATGAAAAGTTTGAAAATTATAAAATATCTATTTTGCTTTTAATTTGTCCGAACTCCATCTAAATATGTTCACAATATTTTAGTACTACGACGGTGCAAAATTTTCAAATAAAATAAAAACGGATAATGGACAAAGTTTTCTCTTTACATATAAACTATTCCATATTTGTACACATGTAAAAAAATTGGAGGCATTTCAGATGAAAAAAAAATCATCCAAAAGTTTCGTCTTAAAATGTTAATTTTCTTGCAGTAAAGTTGGAAGCCACATATCTAATGTTAATTTAAGTTTATATAGAAAGTTATAAAAGCCTATGCATTTGAAAACTTAAGAGCACCCAAAGGGGTTTGACCTAGTGAAAATGTGCTAGGTCTGCATTGTTTGAGAGTGTGTATAAGAATATTTCACAAGCAGCCCCTTGAATAGAGAATTTATCCATGTAGCCCTATCTCTCATAACTGTGAAGTTCCCTCTCTACAGTTTTCAATATAAGAAAAGAAGTTAAGGAACTTATTGGCCAACAACTCAAACTTCAAATCTCGGGCCAGACATTGGTCGACCTGTTGCAGCATCATAAGAGTAGCTTAAGAAGTGCTCCCACTATTCCATTATGCAAGATATTTGATGATGGGAAAGACGGGTTTGCGATGCACATATGTGAACCAACACAATGGTAGACTCCACATTCTTGATAGCTACTTTCACCATAGCCCTTTGTCTACATTTGTTTTGTTTTGAGTTCAAAATTGTGTCAAGTTGCAATTTCTTATTCGCAAATTTCTCGTAGTAATGCTAACGAAAGAATATTTCCACAAGCATAATCCCACGATACCTGCAATCTTTTTTTAATTAATAGGCAATAATGTGCCTAGTTAGCTATAACATCCTATAAACCAAAACGAATAAACATTTTCATTATAATCGGGACCATTATTAGAGGTCACTTATGGATTCCTTCCACACTCTTTTTTCACGTGTGCCTTAAAAAAATAAGGGAAAAAATATTTAACTACCTTAAACTTTACTCTTTTTACAGATAAACACACTAAGTTTTAATTTTATCTCAATTAATCTCTAAACTTTATCTCTTTTACAAATGGACACCATGAACTTCAATTTTATTTAAGCCAATCCTTAAACTTTACCTCTTTTGCACATATATAGACACGTAAATATTAATTTGCTCTCAATTAATTCTTATAATTGACCCTTTTCATATACAATCTCTTATGTTAAATTGGAGTTAAATTACTAACAAAAAAAATCTCATCTGTTTAGTTATTAAATCTAAATTATTTATTAGTTTTATTTTTATAAATCACTTTTCCAAACATTAAAACGTAATAAATCTTGAATTAAAAATAAAATAATTTTGTCTTAATGCTATTATTTTCCCTTTTATATATATTTTCGAAATTCATATTCTTTATTATATTTAAATGTGAAAAATTGAGTTGTCACAAAAAATATAATGACTGATTAACATTTAAGATAAATAACTTGAAAAAATATATTTATAAAAAGGATACATTTTAAAAATCAATTGAAATGAAATCAAAGTTTAAGGTGTCTATTTAAAAAATAGTTAAAGTTTAAGTATCAATAATAATAAATTTAAAATTTATGGTGTTTATTTGCAAAAGTGAAAAAGTTTAAGGATTAATTGAGATAAAGTTTAAAGTGTTTATTTGAAAAGAAATAAAATTTAGGAAGACTCAATACTCTTTTCCCAAATAATAATAAATAATTCAACAAAAAAGAAAAATAAGGTGAAGTGACACATCAAACCACGTCTTAGCTAAGCTAGCCCAGACACTCCAATCCACTATAGAAATTCTTTCAGTGAAAAAAACTCTCTGAATGGTTTTGAATCAAGTAAAATAAGCCATCTCATTTAGAGGATTGAATTATTATGTATTGTATACACAAATCTACACGTTTCCATGAAGATTTATTAGTTGCCATGTATAGATAAACACGAATTAAAATATATACTCTTTTAACGTAGATTAACCATTTTTTTATGAAATAAGATATGAAAATTAAGGATATATAATCCAATTGTAACACAATAATTAAAAATGATGGTATTATCCTTAAAATTGTCAATAAAAAATGCCTGTTTTCACAATATTTTATCCAAACAGTGCAAATTTTGTCTGCAAAGAAGAAGACAAACCAACCCAATGTGTTATGGAATATGCTTGAAAATGAACTCTGCTCATCTCCCATTTCTATAGAGTGACGACCATATATGAGATTGCCAACAAGTGACTACTTTTTCTTTTTCTCTTTCACCACTTTATTATGTTTTCTTGGAGTTTAATGGACAAGGCAGGCCCCCTCCATGTGATTTAGAGAAGGATTTTAATAAATTATTCAGATTTTTCAAATGCTTGTCCTTTCTTTAATTTCATGTCTTAGTGATAAAAATAAAGGGGGAAGAAATAGGTGTGAGAGCTAGTTTGCTGATCACATAAATGGTAAAGAGACAAACGATAACGATTTGGTTTAAAGTGTTGAGTGGTAAGGCTTGACATAGTACATGTGACTAATGATTTTTCAACCTCGATCTGTGCTCATAATTAGTATTTAGCTAAGTTTATGGCTGCTGTCACAAGAGAAAGCTAAGTTTATGGCTATACCCTGTATGTTATACACAAAAAAATATTTCCACCTGGTAAGTGTGAATGCCCTTGCAAGGTTGAATGCTCACGCAATTACGGTTAAAAGGGCAGATATATATATTTGCATCAATGGTTTCAATATATACATAAACTGATATACACCTTTCCTTACATTTATCAATGTTGGGAGGAAATAATTAAATCACTTCTCGCTTCTAACGAAAAAAAAAAAAAATGTAAGAACGACTATTGTATTTTTTTTTAATAAGCAGATTGGGGTAAAGTTTTAATTAGATATAACATAACATTTTCATACATTTGACAAAGTATGACGATAGTGTCAAGACTGTGAACCTAGCAACTAGGTATAATAGTTAAGTAAAATAACATAAGAACATAAGGAAATTACTTTTACTGATGATTCATTTAAATACACTAATATCTTTAATTGGTCGCTTTTTCCTTCTTTTTGTTAATTTTCTTTCTTCGTATCTTTCTCACATAATTTGTACAGCAAACTAATTTCATTTTGTTCACCTGTTTCCTATTCCTTCCTTCATATTTTCAAATGCATATTCATATTATCTCCAAAGATGATGTATAATAACCCGAGAGTTTGAGACAGAGATTAGAGATTTCTCATTGTCGCAACCATGTTACCTACCTAAATATTCACAATCATAAATAGTCTAAAAGGGTAGTAATTCATTTTATGGGCAACGTTTTATATATAATTAACTAGTATTGAGGTTTATAATTTAATTTTTATATTATTATAATTGTTAATATATTTTCTATTATATTAAATTTTACTAAAATATATATTAGTAGATATTTAGAAGAGTCTGTATATATAATTAGTAGCAATGTGTTATTTTAATCTACGTTCCTTTATATATAGTTAGTAGATGATTTGGATTGATTATAAGCCGGAGATCACAAACAGAGAGCTACTGATTTTAAATTACGCGGCATTTGCTTTAAGCCACCGTTTTATGTCACATGCTGAGCATTAATAATTTGATGCTTTGTGGAGCCCCTTTGTTCTCATTAATTATGATTATATTTCCAAGAGTTAGCGCAGTAAATTTGGTACACTTCAAAGTTCAATCATCGATCAAGATCTTTTATTCCTATTTTCCAAATAAATCTTATCGGTTCGGGGGTGTTGTTAACAGAAAGTTACATGGCTGAATCTGTCACGAACTATCAATTAGTTTAATTAACAATCTATTTTGCCCCATCCTTCAATTAATAAAAAAAAAATATGTAGAAATACCCAAAGATCTAGCTATCAATGGTCCAAATTTATATATCCTCCTTTAAAACGTCAATTGGTATTATTCTTTCCCAAACACTGTAAAGGTTAAATATTTAACTTTATTAATTATTTTTCGTCAACCTAATCCTAATAATTACTTCCTCCATTTCTTTTTTAAGTATCTCATTTGTGATTTTTTTTCCTTTTTATCTGTCATTTTCAGATTTCAATGTAGTATTAATTTTTTTCTTAATTATACCGTTGTATCATTTAATACAATAAATATTTTCAATAATTTTTTATATAATTAATATCATTAAAATACCATATAACATTCATAATATTGTAACTTATTATAATATCAACTACAATTGTTTCTCATGAAAAATACATGTAGTCTATAAAAAAAATTACTTTTTGAGAATTTTATAAATGATTGAATTATTAAAAAAATATCATTTATTTTAAAATTATTTAATAATATAATATGTTTATTGTACAACTAGGATTTTTATGATTTTGGTTTTCATTAATTTTTTTTAAAAAAATATTATTTATTAGTATTACTTAATGATATATTGACATGTTTAATCGTGTCACATTCCATATATTTTCAAAATGATTGTTGGTGTATCATAATTAAGTATACATCACATCTCAATAATGTAGATTGTTTTTTAAAATTTTAAAATACTAAAATCAACAAAAATATTAAAAATAAATTAAATGAAACCATATTTATGAGCGAAAAAGACATGTTACAACTAAAAAGCAATTTTAATAAGGCTTACGAATAAATTTTTCGATATTAGTTTTTACATGAAGTTGTTATATAAAAATATTATATTTGTTTCCTTATAAACTTTTTAAAATTTTAATAGGAAGCTACGTGTGTAATTTCTACTGATAAATAAACAAAAAAAAATGATACAGTTGTATTTTATGAATTACTCTTACACACCGACATTACTAACTAGAATTTTGGTTGAACCTTTTGTTTTGAGATGGACTTGAGATCTAATCCGTCTAATAGGTTTTCTTAACCCAGTGTTGTTTTTGTCTGTAATTGAAAATGTTGACCAAAGTCAACACTTAAGAGTGAGATCTTTATGATACCATTGTGAACAATGGATAATACTTTGGGTTGAGGAAAAATTATCATGTCATTACACTATAATAGAGTAATATTAACTTTGATATATAGGCCTTTGGCCCTGTGCCAAGAAATACAATTCATCTCAAACTTCTAATAAATATAATAAACGTCATTGTAATAATTAATAAGTAAACATTTACTTATTATACATTGTTATTCTTGTCAAATAGTTATTGAGTTGAGCATCGAAATATGATATTTCAATCCTTATTAGATAATTCATTGTCATCAAGTGATCTCAAAACTCAGTCAACAATAAAACTCATTACAATCAACATCAACTAAAGTTTGTTCAAGGTCAACTGTCAACTGTCATATCTCATATGATTCACTATTAAAATTACTTGTATATATTTTTCTTTCGTGTCATGGGAGCGACATTAGAAGACCTAGGTCAATTTATCTGGGTGACAAAACGTAATGAAATCAAAATGTTTTGATTTTCATCACTATTACTTGAAGCATCTCTTGTTCTTTTACTTTACCGTGCTTATACAACATCACTTGATCAAAGCTTCCAAGGGAATACCCATAGAATTCATAGGATAAGGATGGGGGGAATTAATCATTGGTCCACTATTAGGTAAATTAATCGAATATATCTTCGACGGAAGAAAACGTATAGAGTTAAGATTGTAAGAAGCGCAAAAGGAAAGGACAACACAATGGGAATAATATTTTTTTATTTTATTTTTTACTTTGTTATTCATTCTTTTCTTCCTTTCCGTGAATATGTTTCAGCTATGATAATAACTTTTGTGTTGGAAGTTGGTGACACGAGTTTCATCAAGAAAACGCCAGATTGATTAGTGACCATTGCCATTTGCTTTGAAAATGATCATACTTTTATGTTAGTGCTGGATGTGGACACATGCAACAAAGACCTATTTCAATTTCTTCGTATTTTTTTTTCTTCTCAAAATTTCCTTTTGGTTTTCTTCCTTTCTGTGTTACTATTTTTCAGAAATCATGAATTGAATTTACCCATCATAATGTGAAAAGCAAGATTCAATAGCCACATGGGAAGGTATTAAATTCCGGTCTGATCACTTGAAATTTTCGAAATGAATGCTCTACCTGTACCCCCCAATCCAAAAAAAAAAAAAAGTGACATGCAATTCTTTTCAATCTTTTTGCGTGGTCCTCTAGTAAATTAACCCAACCCATCTTTCATACCCATTTTATGATTCTATTGAGGGTTGTGGGGTGGTGAGTACTTGTACTGAAAACGATGAAACTGGGGCACTCGTGTGTCTTAACTGTCTCTCAGCCACACAAAAAGAGAAGGGGTTCTTGCATGTGATCAAAGAAAACGACCTATTTAGTCCTTCGGAGACCATTGCCCCATCTAAAAGGGCATATGACCCATTAAGCTAAGCATCTCAAATACGCACGCCTAGATTCAAATTCTGTTTCATTTCTCATTTTTTTCCCCTTTCACACCTGCTTTTATTTTTGAATAAGGATCCATGGCGTTATTAGAGCGACTGTGGAGGAAAACACAAACAAAAAAGAAAAAGAGGAGAAGTAGATGATGTCAAAGGTAAGTGGGGTCGTGTAAGGTGTGGGCGACAAGTCACATGGCATGTTAGGCCATTCTGCTGTGTCCAATAAGCATGTTTTTGGCGCTTTGGGGAAAACTTTAGGGAAGTGGAGTTAGCCATTCAGTCCATTCAATTTCCATGACACATTTACTTTAATTTCCCCCACATTATCAGAACACCTTATTGCACTGTGCTCAGCTGAGATAAAGACTAATAAATTCTCACATTATCAGCAACCAGATAGACCTTCAAAAGTAGAAGAAAGTTAAAATACATTACAAGCATTGTCATTCAATAGTAACCGGAAATAAATAAGCATGCGATGTGAAATATATCTGATATGAATGTTTGTCCTGTATCAACCTTAGGACCCAGTATAGAATGTATCCAAAATACCAACTACTAACTGGAGTTTCAAAATACACAAGCGAACCCGTAAGACCATTTAAGAAAAGGTTGGCCATGACCCGGATGGGATTTTTATTTCAGGTCATGGAACTATATGTTATTCAGATTGAAACAAAGCAAACTAATTAAGTGCACATGTTAATATATTAATTGCAAACCTACCCACGTACCCTTGCAAATTTACAACTCTGGCCAGTTTTTATTAACCTACTTACCAATTCAAGCGACACCAACTTACATCGTACACCATAAATTCCTTTCCTCAACAACATTATTATCCCCTAAGAAATAAGGTGGTCTGATTTGCAAGCTTCTCACCTATAAACCACCTGCTTATTCATCAATTTTGTTGCTAACCTATCAACAATTTGGGCAAAGAATGAATTCTATATCTTTCTTGTTTTTCAAGGATAGTAAAATTTGCTAGGTAGAGAAAGAGGTATTTGAACACGATTCCTTACCTTTCTGATGGAGAGTCAGGACCTGTAATTAGCCCTTCTCAATTGCAAACTTTTTTTTTCTTATTTATATTTGTATTTTTTCATAATCAAATCATCAAAGAAAGTATGGATTAACGATACGAAATTGTTAGGAGATAAGTGGTCTTAAATTCAAATTCTAAATATAAATGTTTTCTTTATTGTCCGGAATAATCTTACTTGACTCATCTAAATACAATCCTACTTAAATTAGGATGATCAAATTCTTAGAATGTGAGTTTGAGTGTAACTTAATCTCAAAAACTAGCTTATAGAGTAAGGATTGTCCTCCATTATAAGCATTAAACTTGGATTTTTTTCCACTAAGAACCTCATTGGTGAAAGTTAAAGGCAATGTTCACATTCTCACGGACGATTCAAAGTAAAGTAGGAGATTGAGTTACTGGAAAGAGAAAAATAGATATATATATTATGCAATTAGTAAACAATAAACAGAAAGAAAGCTTCTTTGGTGGCAAGGGTGAAAGAAAACGAGGCAAATAATGATGATGGAGATGATAAAAATTAAAAAAATTGACAGACACATGACATGGCATGGCATACATACATAAAGGCCTAAAGCCAAAAGTGTCATCTATGACGAGCTAGGTGGCGCGGAAGTGGAGGCGGCGGCGCCGGAAGAAGAAGAAGAAGAAGAACCAGAGAGAAGGTTAAAGAGAGCGCTCATGGCTCGAACCTGCATCTCAAGCGCGGGTATGTAATCAATGGCTTCTTCCAAAATAACCGGTAACGGTTCTTTACGGCAACCGGGAACCAAGCGTCCGAGGAACCTCACTTTTCTCTGCACGCCCGGTGAACCCTTCCCCTTCAGCCGGTAAACGCTGACCCGGGGTTTCTTTGACCGGGTTGGGGGCGTTGTAACTCTCTGCCGCTTGTGTTTGGTGAACTTGAGCTTGAGCCGGTTGGTGAGGATGGCTCGGCTCCAGCGCGTCCTCCCCTTGGCCGTCACGGCTAGGACTCTGTCGGCGGCGTCGCGCACGGCTTTACCTCGGCGCGGCGGCGGAGCCGACCCGACGTTCACTCTGGCTAAGGCTTGGCGCAGCTTGGAGGAGTAGATTTGTTGCTGCGCTTGGGATTTCCACTTCGGATTGCTCTGATCCTCTTGCCGTTGTTGCTGCTGCCTCAGCTGCGCTTTCTTCTTCCTCCGTTTCGCGTCACGTGACCGGTCCGTGTTTGGAACCGGGTTTGAGATCACAGACGACGATGATGCCATTTGAAAAATGTTGGAATTGGAAATATTGAGATTCAACAAGTGGATAGGATTAAGAATTGCAGATACTCCCCTGAGAGAGAGAGAGAGAGAGAGAGAGAGAGAAAGAGGTTGATTAAGTGAGAGAAAGAGGTTGATTAAGTGAGAGAAAAGTAATAAAGCTTTCAGAGTGATGTGTAGTTGAGTGGAGGAGAAAGGTTTGAGAGGTGATGGAACGGGGAAAAGGAGAGAAAGGTGGTGGTGAACGGAACGGAACGGAAGGAGGGGTGGGTGAGGGTGTCCCTTCACTGCACTTGAATTGAACTCAAGGGAGATAAAAACGGTGGACGAGACATATAAAGGGATCACAATTGCGATGGAGAGAGATTGCCAAAGCACGCGTCCTTTTCTTTTCTTCTTTCATTTTATTTATTAAGAGAAAAGAAAAAAGAAAATCAAAATATATTTTATTTACGTTGTTGGGCCGTTACTTGAGACAGTTGTTGAGGTCCCTCCTGGACTGGGTTCAACTTTCGGCACTTGTCTCCATTAGAGCCCAGCCAGGCTGTAAAGCCTATTTTCACTGATAAAAATATATATACACTAAAATGCATCTTCTGCTACAGGTGACGTTTTCTCTCTTTACAAATTATTAGCCTTTGCTTTCTCATCTTTTTTTTCTTTTTTCTTTTTCTAATGGTTGTCTTCTCATCTCTTACTTATTTAATTTCGCCCAGGAACATAAAGAAGCAAGCTGTCTGTCGATGAAATCAAATGGCGAGAAAGCTCTGCTATCTTTCACCGAGGTAAATGTGCCAAGATTTTCTTCTTAAGTAAGTTTGAGGACATTTTATGTAGAAGAGAACGTTCCCTAATTTTAATTTGCTTTGTTGAGTAAACTTATTGGTTCTACTTTAATTGTTCGCATTGCAATACACATAAAATACTAGAGTATCTATATAAGAGGAGTAAATTTTAATCAAATAATACAAATAGACGATTTTAAAATTAAAGTTAATTTATTATAATATATTTATATAATTAAGATTAATTTTTCTCACCTTTTACATTCTTACTAACTACATTTTTGGAATGCTTCACAATTTTTAGATATAGGGATAAAAGTTCATGTCATCTAATCTCTAGCATGGCTAACTCATTGTTGAAGATAATAGCATAAAAAATCCAGCGAGATTGAGAACGAAAGGACACTTGAAGACAGCAAAGGTGGTCCGTTGAGACATTTTCTGTACAATAATTAGTGAGAGATACATATAAAAGTGGGCAAAGGGATTGTATCAAAGGGGTTTGGAAGAATTAGAAAATCTTTTGGACATGGATAAGAATTCCAATCACTCAAATTCCAAACATGGGTTGATAATTTTAGTTTACCCGTACGAGCGAGTGAATTTGTAGTAACTAAATCCATTGTAAAACATGATAAAAACTACCAGAACTTCATCCCTATTAAGTATATACTTGATGAAACAAAAATATGTGCTTTGTGCAGACAAAGCCGTGTCCTTTAACATACGTAGTACCGATACGTTATTCAAGTTAATACCAAGCCTTTGTATATCCCATCTAACTTTGCCGTTGCAAGTACACAATGTCAATCAACCCGATTGCTATCCAAAACCAAAAGGACCAAAACTATATTGTTTGACATATTCTGATATTCGAAGAGTTTCCGAGTGCATTGGTTTCATGATAGGTAAGCATTGAGCAACTGGATCCGCATTGGATGGGTGCATGATGTTTATTGACTGAGGAATAAGGCCCCACAATTCATTTCTTTTCATTCCGTGCAATGATTGTTGGGCGTCATCATCCATTAACATTAACAATAAACAAAAGAGGGGGGTGCATGTGCTGTGTGTGGAGTGTTTTTCTGGCAGTTTAATTCCCATCCCCGAATTGTTTTGGTTTTTTGTTGCGGTTTTGGATTTTTATTCTTTTCTGCGCTTGTGGACAGTCATGCTCCACATTTTCTGAAATGGGTCCCTACTCTCACGTACCATAGATATTTTATAATTTAATTCTCAATCATTTCATATTTAGCTTATGATAACCAACATGATGTTTGCCACTTTTAATTTTTTTTATTTCAGATCAGGCTTCCCAACATGTTCCTATTCTCTCTCTCTCTCTCTCTCTTTATTTTCCTTCTTTTTTTGTAACTAAATTCTCATATTCGTCTTCTGTGGTGTCATAATACTTGTGCAAATTAAAGGGTCCAGTGCTTTGTCCCTACTTCATTGGATGAGAGCCCGGGACTCGAGAGATACCAAAACATAAAGCTACACGCTTAATAGAATAGTGAGGAGTGAAAAGTAAAAGCCAATGAAGAAGATAAAAACAAGATCCAAATGCCAATATGATCATGGATGATGTAGTTTATGCTTATAGTAATGGCAATCATAAGCATACTCCTCATTCTCGTTAAAATCATGATACCATGTGTGTGACAACAGCCAACAGGGGATAATGTTGAGTAACTATATTTTGAAAAGCTAAATCACTACAAGGTATTATAACGTGCCAGCGAGGTTGCCTCCCTTGTGTGAGACACAATAAAACAGCCACCACCAAAGAGAAGGGATAACAAAAAAGAACAAAACAGGGTAATTAGTGCACATCAGCGGTGAAGGGTAATCCAAGATTAACTAGAAATTATTCATGGCTACTGTACTCTCCAGTGGTCTATAAGTCGAGATCTGCATATATTTAGATTCTTTGTGTCATAGGAGATTGTGTATCTCTGGCCGTCTTTGGACTGAGCACCTACCATGACCCATCCTACCAATCATTGATAAGAATAATATATTTAAATATGATAACTATCTTATATGTTGTTTTTTAGATTACGAGATATGATCAAAATTATATCACATTTTATCTTTGAGAATCAATATCAATATCATTTTTAATTCAGATTAATTTAGATTGGTATTAGATGAATCCAATAATAAATATGAGAAAATTAAAAAAAAGGATAAAAACAAAAAAGATGGAAAAAAGGAGGGGGGAGATGAAGAAAAAAATGATTAAAAAAGAATTATATTGAACATAGAGATAACAACATGTCTAACACTCCACCAAACTTATAATTTTTCTTCATTTCATCCTAAGACACACTGTTCGTTAATCTATATCTCAATTCATTAAGTCTTATTTAACTACCTTTTCATAGGTAAGTTTCGGTCTACCTCTACCTCTCTTTGCGTCGAGCTCTTGGTAACAAACTTTTGGTCTTACGAGAGCATCCAAGAATCGTCTCTTTACGTATTCAAATCACCTTAATCTATGTTCCCTCATCTTTTCACTCACCGGTACTACTGTCACCTTTCGTCTAATATCTTCATTTCTTATCTTATCAATCTTCGTATAACCCCAGATTCACCTTAACATCCTCATTTATACTATTCCTATTTTATGTCCATGTTGCCTATGTGTTGGCCAACATTCAACTCCAATAACATTGTCGATTTTACAGTTGTTTTATAGAATTTTCCTTTTAACTTAAGAGGAATTTTGTGGTCACACAATAACCTAAATGCACTCCGCCATTTCATCCACCCTGCTCTGATTCTATGATTTACATCCTCATCAATCTTTCCACATTTTTGTAAAATTGATCTCAGGTATCTAAAAACATCTTTCTTAGGTACCTCTTGACCAAGTAGATGCACAAAGTCTTGATCATCATTTCTTACCAGCGAAAACTCACACTTCATGTACTCAGTCTTGCTCTAACTTAACGTGAGTTCCTTAGACTCCAAAGTGTTTCTCCACAATTCAAGTTTCTTATTAATATTGTCATTGGTCTCATCAGTAAGCACAATATTATCTGCACAAATACATACACCACAACACTTCCTCTTGAATATTTTTTTGTTAGTTCATTCATCATTAAGACAAGGAGATAAGGATTAAGAGCCGAACTTTGGTGTACACCTATCATGATAGGAAAATAATTTTATGTTCCATTACAAGCTTTCACACATGTGGTAACCCCTTTATACATATCTTTGATTGCATTTACATACTTTAATGGTATTTGTTTCTTCTCAAGAGTCCATCATAAAACTTTTTTTGGAACCTTATCATATATTTTCTCAAGATCTAAAAACATCATATGTAAGTCTTTTTTCTTTTCTCGATACATTTCCATTAATTGTCGCATCAAAAAAATGGTTTACATGGTATATCTTCTTGGCATAAATCCAAATTGATTTAAAGAAACATTGGTCTCTCTCCTCAAACAATGTTCAATAACTCTCTCTCACAACTTCATAATATGTCTCATAAGTTTAATGCCTTTATAGTTAGGACAATTATGGATATCTCCCTTGTTTTTGTAAATAGGCACAAACATATTTTTCCTCCAAACATCAGACATATCATTTATTTGAAGAATCTTATTGAAAATATTGGTTAGCCATTTTATTGTCACATCCCCTAGGCATCTTCACACTTCAATAAGGACGTCATCAGGTCCCAAACCTTTATTATTCTTCATCCTCTTTAAAGTCTCCTTAACTTCATGTGTATTAATTTTGCGCACAAATCTTCTATTCAGATCATGATAAGCGTCTCCAAGTCTACCTTACTTTTATCGTCATCCCCATTAAAAAAGTTTGTTAAAGTAGTTCATCCCTCTTCCATTTACATCTTCATCTCTTACCAAAGGTTTTTTATTTTCATCCTTGGTGCATCTAACTTGGGTGAGGTCTTTACTCTTTTTATTCCTCATTTTTGCAAATTTGTATCTATTTGTTTCACCATCCTTGCTCCCAAAATTTTTATACAAATTAGCGAAAAAATAAAATTTGCAATTATTGAGTGATGGAGAAATTTTTTAAAAATAATTATATACATATATAATTAATTAGGATTAAAAATAAAATTTGGCACTACCTAAAAATAAAATTTAGCACTACTTAAAATTTGGCATTACCTAAAATTATTTGCTAGCTCCGCCACTGCCTGCACTTCTCCATTCCACCACCATGTTTCCTTTGTAAGAATTTTGTTTCATTTGCTTTCTCCCAACACCTTCCTTCCCACATTTTGGATACACTTAGCCATCTCATTTCATATTTCATTTGCTTCTCCCACAGACTCCCACGGTTCTTCACATAACATGCTTTTCTTGAACTCTATTTGTTTTTCCTCCTTTAGCTTCCACCATCTTATCCTTGGGGTTTGAATATTCTTCCTTACATTAAGTACTTTGTTGAATCGAACTTCTAGAACTACCAGCTTATGTTGCATAGCGACACACTCTTCAGGATAGACCTTACAGTCGATACAAGCATTTTTATCTTCTCTTCTAGGCATAAAGAAATCAATTTAACTATGATTTTGACCACTATGATAAGTGATAAATGAGACTCCCTTTTTCGAAAAAAGGTGTTCAAGATATCTTCTCCAATCTCATTTCTCGTCTCATAGTCAAAACCTCCATGAATTCTATCAAAACCTCCAGTGTTTTTACCAACATGACCATTTAGGTCTCCTCATAGGAAAATTTTCTCCTCTCGTGATATCTCTTTCAAAACTTCCTCCAAATCTTTTCAAAATTAGTTCTTATCATTTGATTATAGTTCAATTTGGGGTGCATACACACTAACGATATTTAAAATTAATATTAGAAACTAGTATAAAAAAAAACTCTTGACCTAGAGATTAAACATGTTACCCCACCTTTAAATGTTCCGACCAAGTCTCCTTATATAAGAACAGCTAGACGCAATACAATTATGTATCACAACCTGTAAAATAAACAAGTGATTGAGATTTTTGTATAAAAATTTAAAACTGATTTACAAAAATTCAGTCACTGATCTAATAAGTGCCTATAAGATCAAAGATAATTAAGGTTGGATCTATCCCATATACTTGACAGGTGAAAACTAGTATAAAAAATTTGTTTGATAACCGTATATTTGACAGGGACTCGGTTATGTAGGCGATTAAATTCAAGTCGTGGGCATGGCTAGAAGCTAATGTGAAAAACTTCCGGTTCTCGTTCTTTGAATGGCATCATAACCCATTGGCTTGCCTACAATGCTTGCAGTGATCATGGCTGCAATTCCTCTGCCGCGAGAACTGCTCTGGGAACGGGTATACCTCAGCTTCTAATATATGAATTTGATTTGCTTTTTGGTCCGCTCTAGGTGCTGTGATGTGGGGTATTTGTATTAAAAATATCCCAGATTCATAGACTTAGCACCTCAACTTTGGGTCTGTATTCTCTTTGTAATATCTATGGTACTACTGGTACCCTATCAATGAAAACTTTTGTTTGCCGACAAAAAAAAATGGTTGGATATATCCCATAAAATGGATCTGATATTAAAGTTGTGTATATAATAAATTAAGATACTTGCCATATTATCTTGTTATTTAGGGGTGCACGTAATTCTTTGGTATGGCTTTTTGAGAATTGAGGTTCATAAGCTAATTAAGTGAGGGATATGTGAGTTTGACAATAGAAAATGTTAAGGAGTTTAAAAGAACTTTTGAGTGATATAAAGTAAGAAATGGCGAAGATATATCGGCATTTGCAACAGTCAAGCCGTTGGCAAATGCACATGTGAATGTCATCAACACGCTAAAAAATCCGGTGGAAAGGATCCGGAGTGGAGTCTACTAATGTTGCCATACATGAAACGTCTTGTTATTGATAACCCAACCGTCAGAAAAATTTGCTATGCAATCATCGATAGTTAAGTATAATAAATTGCGTGCATCTAGTGCATGCAAAATTAATGACATAAAATTTATTGACAAACTAGGTTAGTGTCAATAATTACGCTATACTGTGTAGCCATCATAAATCTAACATGTATTGATCAGCATAGCCATTAGCTAGTAAGGTAAAATTATATCAATATATAGATGCAGCCATAAAAAAATTATTGACAAACATGTAGTGGTTGGTCTCTATCATGTATCCTCATTTCCTATTCTCATGCTTACAAAATGTAATGCCTAGACAAGTAATTCAGATGATCACTCGAACAATTATATATATCAAAACATTTTTTTTTAGTTCAAAACTTTTACCGTGATCAGTAGATTTCACGCAATGTTCATTTTGAACATTATTTGTCTCCTTTGTAAATGTGGATTCCTCGTGTAGCATATTCATTTATTAAATGCAGAATCACCTAACCCTAAGAGTTGACTTCAATATGACGTATTTTAGTTTCTTGTTTGGTATTAAGGGGGCACCGAGCTCTTCATATGGATTGTAAATAGCAACTAATATAGATATACAGGTCTAATTTGTTTAAATTTATTTGTTAAAATAAATATTTTTTATTTTATTTTGTTAAGTGTTTGTCTAAATTATTTTTATTTAAAAAATAATAATTTTTTACTTATTCTAAAAAAATCTTATTTACTTCTTAAAAATAATTTTTTAAAAATTTAAACAAATTCATCCATGATCATGACCGGAACAAAACAGAACGAAAGAGCAAGTGGGTAGATATGCTTACCAATCAGCCTCGACCAAGTTCCAAAAGACTGGAAGAGTGAACATCAAGGAACATGGAATAAGCTGGCAGTGATCCAGGAAGCTGACATGTCATGGAAGCCACTGGAAGACACATCAGGGTCTATTATATGGAGTTGGCCAGTTGGGAATAAGTTAGTTTGATGACAACAATGGAGTTCAACACCAACAGAAGCTTGCTAGCTGGGCTGCTAGTCACCCCCACTAGGATCCAAGGGCAAAAAACTGTCCATATACGTCAAAATTTGACCTACTTTTCTGGGCCCAAACATAGAGTTCTGATGTATTAAGAAAACGTGATTAGTTGACACACACACCAAAAAAAAAAAAAAAACATGTTTTTTCGACCAATAACAAGAAGAAGAATAAAAGACTGATTTCAGTTTCGTTGGAATGTCCCAGACCAAAACACAAACTCACCAACATAAGCATAAGAAAGAAAGAAATCATTAATATGGCCTAGAAAGAATCAGATTTTTCTTAAATGTACCATTCCATATCCAGCAAAAAGAAAATAGTACATAGCTACAAAAATAAGCAATAAACTAACAAATTAAGACGTGTAAGCAGTAAGCACTGGGCCAATTGACTGTAAAATGAAATCACTAAACCGAAGAAAAAACTATATTTTAGTTTCTACAACACTTTTGTAAGGTGTATAAGCACTTACTGGGCCAATCATACCACCTGTCACTTTTATTTCCTATCATATATATGCCTATTGAAGTATGACAAGTCAATTTCTTTAAAAAAAAAAGTCAAACCATATTTTAGATTCTACAACACTAATTTATAATTTGATTTTTTTTTCTCATAAAAGACTTTTAATTTAGTTTCTATGTTATCCCTTATCATTATTAAAATATAATTAAATTTCTTTAAAGTTACTGTGTGATCTCAATACAAAAGTTAAATTAAAAATATTTTTTTTATCTCTATCGATTATCTTCAATACAATCTTTATTTTCCATGTGATCTCAATTTATGATACTTATTTTATTTGATTTTTTAACTTTCTTTTACATATTTTACTATGTTATAATTCTATTAAATAATATTGAAACAACACAATAAAAATTAAATTAATTGCATCTACAAAAATTAATGAACAAAATTCGCCCGAGAACCAAATTGAATTATGAATAATTGAACATGTTTTAATCATAAAGTGATAAAACATCACTATCATTTTTAACAACAAGAATTAACGCCGTTTCTTTTTTAATCCTTTGCGCTTGTTGCAGTCACTCTATTAACCTATACCCTTTACCTTTCTGCAGACAACAGTATATCATCAACAGATTAACCCTTCTTAGAATCAACCAGAGACCACTGACCCTAACCACAACTCTCTCCACCAGAGAATCAACGACTTAAAAAAATCTAGAAATCAAATCACAAAAGCAAAACCTCCAGCAATCCCAAAATATAAGGCCCTAGAGACTAGAACTCAACACAGATCCCATTTGGCTTTTATGTTGGGCGATGGCAATTAGTAGTGAAGTTAATATGTATCTTATATTAACTATGTATCTTATATTAACTCTAAGAAATCTGCCCCTATATATGTTGTGCCACACAACACGAAATCATCCATATAAATCGCCCACTAAAGCAGTAATAAAGCGCAACATTCAAAGAGTTATACATTTATATCAACTTTCTTCAAACTTTCTTCCACCAACGAGATCTGAAACAAATAAATAAAACCATTTGAATCGGTTACGGTTTCCACACCACTTTTACTTTCCACAGTTTATTTCCTCGGAATCCAAACAGTATTAAATTGAAATGAATAAAGCTTACTTGCTTAGCGATTTGCACCGGAATCATAGCACGAGGCATATATTACCCATAAATAATAAAATTGTTCATCTAAGCTCTGCTACTAGTGCGATCTAAGAGTTTTCTTAAATAAGCAATGATGAATAATAGCACCTAGAAATTACTTGTAGCTTGGATTAGATAAATGATCAATCTGATTCTCAAAATCACGATGCATTTTGGCATTTTGCATAGATCCTATATTTTTATCCCCAATAAAACTATATGAGCTAAATAAAACAAATAAAAAATTTGGAGTCTAAAAGAGTGAGGTAAATTTTCAAATCAGAAATTAATAAAAAAAATTAAGTACCATATAAATGAGAGGAAAAAAAATACCTCTAAACCTAAGTTTTTTAAGATTTTAGATTAAAATTTAGTGTTAAAATCACTTATTTGATTTCTCATACCTATTATATTTACCCCCTATTTCCCAACAAAAATTGAATGTGTGAAAAGCAAAGCGGATTGCTTTTGTGCCTTATTGAAGTTTGGGAAATCCTGCGATCTGCGATTGCGCTTCTCCGATGAGCGAGCATTCGAGCAAGAGCATGAGTCTTCTGAGGCTTTTGAGATTCTTTCATTAGCGGGAGTTGAATTGAATTTTGCGAAGCTCAATTTAATACGCGGAAATGGAAGTTAAGACTTAAGAGAACCATTCGTGTGTATATAGAGAGATGGAACATTCCAATATACTGGTAATCAAATCAAGCGCGGGGTTAGCGCCATTTTGTCAATTACTTATTTTACTCTCACACCAATCATCATGATAAAGGCAAGTAGAAATTCTGACAAGTTTTTAGTAGGAATATCTTTCATTCTAAAATAAAATTTAAATTTAAACAAAATATATTATATAAATGAAAAAAATTTAAAATTAACTTTTTTAGGACAAAATTAAAGATATAAAAAAATGGTATAATTTATTTTAAAAAAATTAAATTTTGGAATCAAGAAATTAAAACATGAAATTTTATAAAATTAAGTTATTTATCCAAAAAATAATTTAAATTTAATTTATAAACAACATGAGTGCAACTAGTTCCTAGTATGCTAATAATTGAGAAATTTAATTCTTCTGAAGTGAAATGATATAAAGTAGTACTAATAACGATTATTTTTAAGCAATATTTAACATTTTAACTAAATAATTTCATTATATATTATATATATCATTATAAAAATAAAAAATGAGTTATTATAATATTTAATCAAATTACATTTTATCCGCTAAAGAATAGTACGAATATAACTTGTAGAGTCTAAATCCAAATGCGGTCCATAATAATAATGGGCTTTATGCAGAGTTCAGCCCAAGCAGTAGCCCGTGTCAACCCAACAAGTGAGAGAATTGGCGCCAAAAGTTTTCCCGCCAAATGGAGGGCCACCAGAAAAGAGCGGTTTGCTATCCCTTGCCCTAACAAGAGAATAAATATACTTGGAACGAGAAGAGAGAGAGAGAGAGAGTGAGAGTCGCAGAAGAGAAAGAAAATGGCATCTGATCCTGAATCGCCAACCTCTCCTTCCGTTGGTTTCAACACCGACCAGCTTCCTCACACCCACACCAGCCGTGCCTCCGAAGACGACGAGGCTTCCGTCGATCCCGATATCGTACAAGACGACATCGAAGAACAACCCGAGGAAGAAGAAGATGGAGAGGATCTTTACAATGACAACTTTTTGGAGTTAGTCTTCTGTTTTTACTTTCTCTTTTTTCATCTCTCGGAAAACCCTAATTCATTTTGCACTTACAACTTTTCAGTGATTATAAGAGAATGGATGAAGCTGACCAGTTCGAATCGTTTGGGCTGGACGACTCGTTAGAAGATGACAGGGATTTTGATCAGATCATGCAGGATCGAAGGGCCGCCGAGATTGAACTCGAGGCACGCGATGGTCGCGCTTCCAATCGTAACAAGCTTCCGCAGCTTCTCCACGACCAGGGTAATGTTTCCATTTTATCATGTCCTCTGAATTGGTTGCCCCAAATTGATTGTTTAATTTTCATTTGTTGAGCTGATTTTTCTATAAATTAAGTATAGGCAACGGAAGTTGGTCCTCGATAAATTTTCTGTAATGGATGAAAATTGTTCGGCTGCTATACATCAGAGAATTTAAGGGTGGAAATTGGACTGTTTGGATGAAATTTAAATTAGATTAAAATATATGGGTCTAAAACAATTCTGTATAAATGAAACAAACTATTTAATTGATGTTGATATGAGGAAAAATTATCGTATTACTTGTGAGTTGTGACACAGTGACAGAAATATTTGATTGATCAAGCATTGGTGCATGGCATAGATGATGCAAATGAATTTTTAATTATTTATCTATTGCACAAACTTTAAAAAATTGAGTGATGAAATTTGCTTAAAAATTATTGGGGGACTAGCATAACTCATTAGCTGTAAATAGAGAAGCTAGAAATGTAATTACAAGCCTTGTTAATTATTTTTGTTAGCAAAGTTTTTGGTGTGGAAAACAAATGGTGTTGATCTTTTGAAATTTCTGTTGCAGATACAGATGATGACAATCACAGGTCTTCTAAAAGGGCTCGAGCTGATTTTAGGCCTTCTGCAGCAAGTGATGATGATCTTGATGGTATGCAAAGTTCGCCTGGAAGGTCACAACGAGGGCACTCTAGAGAGGATGTTCTTATGACTGATCAAACTGAGGATGATCGAGATGATGTACTATCTACTTTGATTTTTTTTTCCTTTTTCTTTTTAAAATTTTTAAAGTTTCACCATTGATTTCATTACATAAAATGTAGGATGATTTTGATGATGGATATGAGATGTATCATGTTCAAGGAACACTTAGAGAGTGGGTTACAAGAGATGAAGTGCGCCGCTTCATAGCCAGGAAATTCAAGGACTTTTTACTCACATACGTTAATCCAAAAAATGAACATCGGGACAAGGAATACATGTGGCTGATAAATGAGATGGTGTCAGGTAATATAATATATTCTCTACTGTGTTCATGTCTTGTACTTGTGACAGTGAGTGGTATCAACTTACTCATTGTGTTTTTTAATGCAGCTAGTAAGTGCAGTTTGGAGATAGATTATAAACAATTTATCTATGTTCATCCCAACATTGCCATTTGGCTAGCTGATGCCCCTCAGTCTGTCTTAGAAGTAATGGAAGATGTTACCAAAAGCGTTGTCTTTGAATTACATCCAAATTACAGGAATATACACCAGAAGATTTATGTTCGCATAACCAACTTGCCAGTTTATGATCAGATTCGAAATATAAGGTAGATAAAAAAAATAAAAAAATAAACTGATGTGTTACTCCATTCTCCTTCCCTTTCCAATGGATGAAAAAACTTAAAATTGGTTTCTTTGGAGCAGGCAGATCCACTTGAATACAATGATCCGAATTGGGGGAGTAGTAACCAGACGTTCTGGAGTTTTCCCCCAGTTGCAGCAGGTGAAGTATGACTGTAACAAATGCGGAGCAATTTTGGGGCCTTTTTTTCAGAATTCCTATTCAGAGGTGAAAGTGGGATCCTGTCCTGAGTGTCAATCAAAAGGACCATTCACTGTCAATATTGAACAGGTACAACTTTTACAAACCCTTTTGGATGCACGTATCCAGCTTAGTATTGATCTTAATTTCTACTTGGTCAAATGATTACGAAAGACATTTGCATTGAGATGTTGCAAAATAAGTTTATTATCATTATTTTAAAAGACGAAAAGGTAATTAAATTCATTGTTTTCTTTCTATGCTTGTTGTAGACAATTTATAGGAATTTTCAAAAGCTTACCCTCCAAGAGAGTCCAGGAATAGTTCCTGCAGGTCGACTTCCAAGATACAAGGAAGTGATACTATTGAATGATCTGATTGATTGTGCTCGTCCTGGAGAAGAAATTGTATCATCTTTTACTTTGACTCATTAATTTTTTGCTCTTAGGTGTTATAGAATGATTTTCTTAATCATTTCCTTATTTCAGGAGGTCACAGGTGTTTATACCAATAATTTTGACTTATCACTAAACACAAAAAATGGGTTTCCAGTGTTTGCCACTGTTGTTGAGGCAAATTATGTTACAAAAAAGCAAGACCTTTTTTCTGCCTACAAACTTACACAGGAAGACATAGAAGAGATTGAAAATTTGGCTAAAGACCCTCGAATTGGAGAAAGGGTGTGTTCCTTAGAATTTTAATTCTTTCAATTTGATTATTGTTCTGTAATGTAATGTGCTATGGATTGAATTTCAGATTGTTAAGTCTATTGCTCCATCAATCTACGGTCACGATAACATAAAAACTGCAATAGCTTTAGCTATGTTTGGAGGTCAAGAAAAAAATGTGGAAGGAAAGCATCGCCTGAGGGGAGACATAAATGTTCTTCTTCTCGGTGATCCAGGGACAGCGAAGTCTCAGTTTCTCAAGTATAATTTTCTCGATTTTATTTTGTAGATATCTTTATACTAGTGATTAATAAATTAACAAAGTATTTCAAATTCTGCTGCAAGGTATGTTGAAAAAACTGGACAAAGAGCTGTATACACTACTGGTAAAGGGGCTTCTGCCGTGGGTCTTACAGCTGCGGTTCATAAGGATCCAGTCACAAGGGAGTGGACTCTTGAAGGGGGAGCGCTTGTTCTAGCTGACAAAGGAATTTGTCTTATTGATGAGTTTGACAAGATGAATGATCAGGATAGGTAAGAAAATTGACCTTGTAAATCCTTAAGTTTTCTTAATTACATCGTTATCCTTGATCATTAATTTATATTTATATTTTTGTTACCAGGGTGAGCATCCATGAAGCCATGGAGCAGCAGAGTATAAGCATATCAAAAGCTGGAATTGTTACATCTCTTCAGGCACGCTGTTCTGTTATTGCTGCCGCAAATCCTGTTGGTGGAAGGTAAGCAAATATGTAAGGTTGCATGTATCTGGCTGCGAGTTGGCACTGTTTATCAGTGTCCCAGCTAAGATTTCAACTGTCATACACATTGAAAGATATCGGATGTACTATGAGTATTGATTTATGGTTTTGATCCATTTTTCTAGCATCTAAGCTTTACTCTTAAATTTAACTTTTTCTTGGACTTGCAGATATGATTCCTCAAAAACATTCTCTCAAAATGTTGAATTGACAGATCCAATTATTTCCCGTTTTGACATCCTCTGTGTAGTGAAGGTTATATTTAAATTCATTGCTTCTTTGTTTACCTCTTCATTTGAATATATTTATTGAGGGAGTTCTTTATTTTACAGGATGTTGTTGATCCAGTCACTGATGAAATGCTTGCAACGTTTGTCGTTGACAGTCACTTCAAGTCACAACCCAAGGGTGCTATTCAAGATGAAAAGTCCTTTAGTGAGTCCCAAGATGTCCATGCATCTGCCATGCCAGCTGATCCAGAGGTCCTTGCTAAGATCCTGCTGTTAGTGACCTTTACGGAAACTTAGGTTGTTTTCTGTGTCTTGACCCTTGAGAGTTTTTTGGCTTTTTTGCAGATTCTTCCTCAACAGCTACTGAAGAAGTACATTACATATGCCAAGTTAAATATTTTTCCAAGGTTACAAGATGCTGATATGGATAAACTGTCACATGTCTATGCCGAACTGCGGAGGGAATCTTCAGTAATACCCTGTCATAACCTTTTTTACCAAACTAGATTGTAGTTATTGTTTGTATTGGATTCACTAACAAGCTGCTCTAATTTCCTTGTATAGCACGGACAAGGAGTCCCTATTGCTGTAAGGCACATTGAATCAATGATAAGGATGTCTGAAGCTCATGCGAGAATGCATCTCAGGCAACATGTTACACAAGAGGATGTAGACATGGCAATTCGTGTTCTACTTGAATCATTCATTTCCACTCAAAAATTTGGGGTGCAGAAGGCTCTTCAAAAGGTATATAAAAATATTCTGAATTTGCCACGTAATTCTGTTAAATGCTGATATTCCATGGCATCATATTTTGTTACAAATTATTTTTATTTTGGCATGTTTTTTATATACATACTATCATTTTGCGATTGTGATTCCTTTTAAAATTAGTGGAATTGGTACTGGAAAAATATGCCATTGAGTCCTTACCCTAAACTGTGTTTGCTGTTGCAGAGTTTTAGAAAGTACATGACTTTCAAGAAGGACTACAATGAACTGCTGCTTTATATTCTTCGCGAGCTTGTGAAGAATGCTTTGCATTTTGAAGAAATTGTCACCGGATCTGCTTCTGGTTTAACGCACATAGATGTCAAAGTAGATGATCTCTCCAACAAGGTAATAACATTTTTCGTGTTTTTTTTTTCCAACCAAGATCATAATTAATAAATTACTTGATTCTCGAGTTTGTTTGATATTCTGCAGGCTCAAGAGCATGATATTTATGATCTGAAACCATTCTTCAATAGCAGCCACTTTTCAAGGGCCAATTTTGTATTGGATGAAGAACGGAGAGTGATCAGACATCACCTTACCTGATGAAAGTAGATTGTATCTGGGTTTTTATCATCCGTCTAGTTTTAGGTTGAATGTTTGCTCTTAAGGTTTTGACCATCGACTCCAGCAGTTACTTTGTTGCTAAATGTAGTATCTCCTTTGAGTTTTATTACATATATTTTATCTGTATTTAAAAAAGTATTCCTTCGATAACAAAAAAAAATATTCCTTCAATGCTTTGAATTTTTCTTCAACTTTCTTATTAGTTAGGTTACGTATTACTGCCGATACGGCATTGACTTCACAACAAATATGCAATTTGAATGTTATTAGTACCAATTATGTCAATTTTGTCGAAAGTTAATTTTCCGGAGAATATGTTTTTTGAGACATGTTGGAAGTATTTTCATTTTTTTGTTCTTTTTCTTTTTTTTTTTCTTTTTTTTCACCTTTTTTTTTGTCTTTTTTACACTTTTTCTTTCTTGTTTCTTTCTCTTTTCTTGTTTTATTTTTTATTTATCATTACGATTATTTACAATCGATTTCAATTAATTTGATTTAAAGGTGCGATTAATATTGATGTTTAGTTCGAAGTATTCTCATTCTTTTTAATATTAAACTTTTTAATAAGTGAATTTATGTAAATGAACTTTTTTGTTTTTTTTTTTTTTTGTGATTCTTGACATGAATAATATTTTTATTTTTTGTGTGTTTAGAAGATAAAATAAGAAATTTTAGGGTTGATGATAAGTTATTTAGAATTTTATTTGGTATTTTAAAATGTTAAAATCAATTATCAGAAAATATTATTACGGGAAGCTCACACATAAATTAAAAGATTGAAGTCATATTTTTGTTGATACGACACTCACAGGAATATTAATTCAATTTACTTATTATTTGTAATGAATTAATAGTGTAAAATTTCCATTAATAATATATATAACATAAAAATTCAACTCTAGAAAAACTCCAATACTTTTTTTTTAAACCATCAAATAATTTCAAATCAGAAATCAAATATGGTCCAGATATATTATTTTACTCTCACACCAATCATCATGATAAAGGCCACGAGAAAATCTCGTAACATTTTAGCAAGAATATTCTTTTTTCTAAAATAAATTTAAAATTTAAACAAAGTATATAAATATAAATGCAAAAGTTAAAATTTAATTTTATAAACCAAATACGTATAAGTGATTTTAAATAAAAGATTAAATGTTAAAATCAAGAAATAAAAGCGTTATTTTTAAAATAAAATTAAAAAGTAAATTATTTCTTGATAAAATAGGTTTAAATTTAGTATATAAATATAAATAAACAACATCTAGTGCATCTAGTTCCTAGTGTAATAATAACACAAGTTTTAGAAATTGAATTATCCTAAAGGAAAGATAATATAATATAAAATCAAATCTTATCTAACTGATATTTAAAAAAAAAAAAATTAACATTTTGGCGCCAAACTTTTCACGCCAAGCGGAAGCAATAAATATTTGGAAAGAGAAGCAACGGTAAAGTGAGAGTGAGAGTGAGAATCGCAGAGCCAGAAAGCGTAGAGTTAGAGCAAGAACATGGAATCAGAGAACCCTTCTTCAAAGCCCAATCCTGAATCCCCAACCTCTTGCTGGTTTCAACACGGACCAGCTTCCTCACACCCAGACCAACCATGCCTCCCAAAACGACGAGACTTCCGTCGATCACGATATCATGCACAATGATCAAGAAGAACAACCTGGCGACCAAGAATATGGAGAAGATCTTTAGAACGACGATTTTATGGAGCCAGTCTTCTGTTTTTTCTTATTGATTTATTTCCTAGAACACCCTATTCCTTTCGTACTTGCAACTTTTTTTACTTGGATGAATGGACGGTGATTATAAGGGGATGGAGGACGCTCACCAGTTCGAATCATTTGGTCTGGAGGATGACAGGGATTTTGATTAGATCATGGAGGATCGAAGGGCTGCAGACACTCAACTGGACGCTCGTGATGAACTTCATTATATTGTTGTGATAGAAATATTTGTTAGTATGATGAGCAGGAGTTGGAATATCAGTCTTGATCAGGAATTGTTGCATGTTTCTACTTATTATTGGTCTATTGCACAAACTTTAAAAAATTGAGGGACTAAGTTTGCTTAAAAATTATTTTTATTGACGTTTTCAGTGGAAAACATATGGTGTTATGGTGTTGATTAGTGAAGTACTGAAGTTTCTATTGCAGATATAGATGATCTCGATCGATGGGACGCAAACTTCATCGGGAAGGTCACAACAAGGGCACAAGGATGATGTTCCCATGACTAATGAAACTGAGAATGATGGAGATGATGTACTTATCTACTTTGAATTCTTTCATCTTCTTTTTTCTCTTTCAAATCTTCTAGTTGTTTCATATATAATTGGTTTATTTCACAATTAACATGGGTACCCGGAATGTGGGGTCCTCCTCCTCTGATAATGATGTATTTGATGATGATCAGCATGATATGTATCATGTTCAAGGAACACTTTTAGAGTGGATTACAAGAGATGAAGTGCGCCGCTTCATAGCCAAGATATTCAAGAACTTCTTACTCAAATATGTTAATCCAAAAAATAAACATTGTGGCAAGAAATGTGCGGCGGATAAATGAGATGGTGTCAAGCAAATGTTCACATTTTGTACTAGTGGCAATGAGCACTGTCTTTTTTGAATCAGATTAGTAGTCATTGTATCTTTTAATGCAGCTAGCAAGTACAGTTTGGAGTTAGATTACAAACAATTTATCTATGATCATCCCCACATTCCCATTTGGCTGGCTGATGCGCCTCAGTATATCTTAGAAGTAATGGAAGATATTACCAAAAACGTCGTATCTGAATTACATCAAAATTACAGAAATGTACACCAAAATATTTATAGCCAACTTGCCAATGACCAGATTCGAAATATAAGGTAGCATAAAAACAAAACTGGTGTGTTACTCCATTCTCCTCCTCTTTATTTTTGTATCCATTGGGTGAAAAAACATAAAACTGACTTCTTTGGAGCAGGCAAATGCACTTGAATACAATGATCCGAATAGGGAGAATTGTAAACAGACGCTCTGGTTTACCCCAATTGTATCAGGTGAAGTACGATTGTAACGAATGAGGGGCAATTTTGGAACCTTTTTTCCAGAATTCCTCCTATTCACAGGTGAAAGTAGGATCCTGTCTAGTGTCAACCACAAGGAGCATTCACTGTCAATATTGAAAAGGTATAACCATAGTTATTAAATGAAGATATTGCTTACCTGCATGGCCTCACCCCTCAGTTTGACCAACTTGAGTCCATCTTCAAAGCTTAAAAGTCAAATTAAATAATGGGGTCAAAGGCATGTCAATTAAGAGAAAGTTGAACCTCAAACAAAACCACTCAGAACAATTTAGTCACACAACTCATGTTAAAAAATTAGAGGTTAGATATTTTTTCATTTCCATATATGCTGCAAGCTGACAGAGAATGGTTCTTAACTTCTTATTGGTGGATACTTTTCCCACAGGCTATAAACAATAATTTATTGCAATGTACTGATGAGATTTGAAGCAAACAGAAGACCTTAAAGTCAATAATTCACATTCATAAAACCCATGGTTGGGTCACTCACACACTATTCACTAGGTTTCCTTAATGCCACTGCCAGCCTCAGATTAAAGGTTACTAAAGTAAACTATACGACACAGAAGTGTTGTGGCCAAAAATGAAAGGGCACATATGCCATAGTTACTTATTATGCTTTTACTGAGAAGATTTCTTGATATGTGGGAAAAAAATATGAAAAGGAAAACAATAGAAAAATCATTGTAATAAATAGTAGTTACTCTTGGTAACTCACCTGAAAGCCCCAGCAAATGCCCAGTATATTCTCGCAGGCTTAAACCACATGTAACGAAATTCATGGATAAGTTTTTTTTATAAAGGTAAATGAAATTATTATTTATACAATACCAAACTTGGTACAAGAAGTGACAAAGTTTAGCGTGAAAATTACAAAATAGAGATAGGTCACCGTCAATACATAAACCGACTCACGATCCTATCCAACATAAAAATCAGCATAAATACAGTGCCACCCCGTTATTGCATTCTGTCCTACATGTCTAATGCAAAAGCTCGCTGTCAGCATATCCCACAATACCACCAGCTAGATTTAGCAAAATTAGAGCTCTGACTAACAGCCATCTGAATACATGAGATAAAAAAAAACTCACTTTTTCTTTTGTAAACAATTTATAGGAATTTTCAGAAGCTCATTCTCCAAGAGAGTCCTGGAACAGTACCTGCTGGTCGACTTCCAATATACAAGCAAGTGATACTATTGAATGATCTGATTGACTGGGGAAGAGATTGTTGTATTACCCTTTAGTTGGACTCATTATTTTTTGTTCTTGGTGTTATACATGGATTTCTTTCTTCTTGGTGTTATACATTGATTTCTTTCTTCTTGGTGTTATACATTGATTTCTTTCTTATGTTGCTTATATTTTGTTGTTTCAGGAAGTCACAGGTATTTATACTAATAACTTCGACTTATCCCTAAACACAAAAAATGGTTTCCCAGTGTTTACAACCGTTCTTGAGGCAAAGTATGTTACGAAGAAAGCAAGATCGCTTGTCTTCTAACTAACTTACACAGGAAGACATTGAAAATTTGGCTTAAGACCCTAAAATCTAAGAAAGGGTTTGTTTCCTAGGATTTTTATTGGTGTTTTTCTTTCAATTTGATTATTATTGTTTTCAAATGTGATGCTGATTGAATTTCAGATTATCAAGTCTATTGCTCTTTGGACGAGCTTGCAGCCTCTCTCTGATGACCATTGTCTTGTCACGAAATGAAAGAGTTGGTTGTACAACAGTTGATTGTACGTACAAATAGTTTGCCCGTCAATCCTCCAAGGCCCAAATAACTCAATTTTCTTCCATGAACTATTTGGGTTGGATTAGTTTGACCAACAACTTGAGATAATGGATGTAATCCAAAAAAAGGTTCATAAGTAGTTATTAGGCAAAAGAATCCAAATAATACAAATTAAATAAAAAATTACGCATTTTTGGCAGTTTTTAAACTATTTACCAATCAGTGGCAGTCGGTCACGCCCAGAACTGGGCATGACTGGTCCCGCCCAGCACCAGGCGGGACTAGGGGGGCAGTCCCGCCCAGTGCTGGGCGTGACCAGTCATGCCCAGTTCTGGGCGTGACCAATTCGTGACACGTGTCAGTCATGCACAGATGGAGCGATGCGTATATAAACTTCGGACGGTCATAACTTTTGACTGGAATGTCCGATTGAGGCGAAACCAGTGGCCACGTGTTCGAAATTGAGAGGAGAAGGCGCTAGCAATTCCCAAAGGGGACTTGGTCAAAAAAAATTTCCCAAAAAAGGCTTCTAAGTGCCTCAAAATTGTGATTTAATCTTTGAACATCCCAAAATTTTCTTGTTTTCTAATTTTTTAATTATTTAGTCAGTTAATTGCATGCTATTTTTTATTTTTTCATTACTTCTATCAATTTCGAGCATTTCGACATATCGTACACCTCGATCAGACATTTCTATCAAAAGTTAAACCATTTGAAGGACATATCGTACGCCGTTGTAACTTTTTTCGATATTCTAAATTTTATATGGTTTTGTTTATTTTTTTTTGGATTTTTTATATAATAACCCCATTTATCCCAAAGCACATTCATTCCTAACTTTTCCGCATCATTCCACACTTTACCCCTCGTTCCACTCATCCCAAAGTGCACTTACCACACAATAATCGGAATTGTAGCACCCGATTAATTCCAAAGCGCACTTGGAGCGAGGAAACATTGCAGAACTCTAGAAATAGGGGTGGAACTGCGTAAGACAAAGTGAATCAAATTGAAATGCAAAGAATTACATTGCGCTTACCCAGAGAGATAAAGATGGTGACCAACTTACTCGCACAATTGATCATTCACCATGAAAGATGGACGATCCTTTCTAATTCCCTTTCTCGCTTGGATGTATATGTTTTGACCACACTAATTTTATACAATTGAGTCACCGATTGACAGAAAGTCTGAGTTTCAGTGTAGTTTCGATAACGGGTTAATCGACTACGTGCTTTTGACTGGAACAAAAAGAGAAAAGGGAAATTGTCTTTTATTTTTTTTGAAAGAGAATTATCAAATTATGAGAGGATGAAAGAGATGATGAGAGTGATGAGAATAATGTGTTTAATGGGTTAGTCTCGATATAAAAATTGAGAAGTATCAAAAAATATTCAATTTTTCGAATTCAAAAATAAAATTGAAAAGTTTTTTTATTAAATAAAATATTTTATTAAAAATTAGTTATATATACAAAATCCAAAAAATATCAAACAAGATCATATAAAAATTTAGAAATTATATTAAATAAAATAATATATTAAAAATTATATATACCAAAAATCTAGAATATATTAAATAAAATCATATAAAATTAAAAAAATATATTAAATAAAACAATATTAAATAAAAGTAAAAAAAAAAAAGATCATATCTATGATGAAGATCAGTCTAAAAATACTTTCAAATTAAATAAAAATAAAAATAAATAATATTAAATGATATTTTACGTCAAAAATCAAAACACGTCAATTTTGGTTTTTATTTCAGTCACTAACAATTTTTGCAACGAAATATTTTAGTCGCAAACAAAAAATTAAATAAATCAAATTTTCCGTCGCTAAATCGGTCGCTAACCGATTTAGCGACGGATTTAGAGACGGATTTAGTCACGCCCAAGGGTGTGACCAACTGCTCCAGATTGGTAAATAATTTCAAAACAGCCCTAAATGCGTAATTTTTTATTTAATTTGTATTATTTGGGTTCTTTTACCGTAGTTATTAATTGAGTTGAAGTCACCAAATTGAGAAGTTGGTATCAATTTATGTTTAATTGCTTCACATATAGTTCATCTAACCATATTTTCTAAACTAATAAAGGTCAATCCAAATTGATCATGCTACTGAAAGAATATGTTTGTTAGCACTCCTTTGCTTAATTTAGTTTTTTTTACATGTATTTTTATCTGTTTTTAAAAATATTTTTTCAATGCTTTGAATACTTGTTATTTCTTCAATATTCCTATAATTAGTTGGGTTAAATTACCGTTAATACCGCGTTGACTGCACAATAGATATGCAATTTGAATTGATATCATTCATTTGAAGCCACTTATATTTAGAGTCAATAGAAAATGACGATTATTGTCAATGGCGCTTTGTATTACATGGAATTGTACAACAATTCACATTCACAAATCAATGGTGGTGATGAGCAAATTTTAGAACGTTATATATCGTACCACTCATAATACTAACAAACAACCATAATAAAGAACTATGATAAATTTTGAATTCTAAATTAAATGTTGTAATTTAGAAATATAAAAATTAAATGAGCTTATTTCATTCACTTATAGTCATTTGACTTGACTATATTTTCTTTGTGGAAAATTAAATATATTAATTAATATTTGATAATTTACCAAAAAATACTTCTACTAATTTACAATAAACCTAACGAGTCAAGACACACAAAAATAAATAATCCCTTACTCCATATTTGAACAAATAAACCTTGGAATATGAACGACAGTTTTGCATGGCTCACTACCATACACTGCCATTTTTTAATGTATATTTGAAAAGAGGAGAGATACAATAAAAAAATAAAAAATAATACTAGTATATTGTAATAAAATAATGATATAAAAAAATTAGAGTAAAAGTGAAATGGAAGAGAGTATAATTGTATGAATATATGAACTCATATTTGATTACAACGATTTGTTTTGGATTCAATTAATGACTTGGACAAAGTACAAAACCCAACACTTGTTTAATTAATGAAACGAAACGGAGCCAATATAAGATGGGGGGGTTTAATTAATTTAATTAGCGGCGGAACAATCAAGCGCCAATATACGAAGCAAACCGTCGAACGTAACGCCGCCGTTTTGGTCGCCGCCACCGAACCGGATCATGGCGTTGATGTCGTCGTCGGTGGCCGAAAAGCCAGCACAGGCCATGTAAGTCTTCAGGTCGCGGTGGCTGAGCTTGCCGTCGCCGTCCTTGTCCATGACCCTGAACACGTCCTCCATGGCCCCACACCCCAGGGGTTTTCTCTCCGCCGCGACCACGCGCTCGAACTCCTCATACTCCACGAACCCGTCCTTGTTGGTGTCGGCCACCGTCATCATTGCCCCGATCACGTCGTCTCCTTCTCCGCCGACTCCGGCGTAGAAGGCGCGGAGGTCGTCGTGGCTGATTTTGCCGTCGTGGTCGGCGTCGAGGACGTCGAATGCCGGTCGGAAATCGGAGGCGGAAGGGGCGTGAGGGCGGAGGGTGCTAGCGGAAGGGCACATTTTGATGATTCTGTTGGAGCGTGTTTGCGATGTGTGTGTGGTTGTTGAGAGGTAAAGAGATGCGTGTGTTAAATATAGGAGACTCTGAGAGTTTGGGTTGGGCCCCACGATATTCGGGGGTTTGGTCACGAGGCTTGGGCAGCAAGGCCAAGTCCTTTCGCTCTGCTTTCGGCCACTGCCTTCCGCTTCGTTACGTATGCGATGACATCATTACCCTTTTTGTTTTCTTTCCTTTTTGGATCTGATTCTAGACAATGATCATTCATTCATGACATGCACCACACTTTTTTTACACCAATATGCCGTGATGAAAATAAAGGGTAAGATCCTTTTTCTTTTTACTGGAGGTAAAATCTATTTCTAGTGTCTCTAAATTTTTTTAAAACCATATATCTGCTATTAAATTGTTGTTACATTTGATTCATATATTGGAAAAATGAAACGTGTGAAAAATCATTGTTTTATTCCTATTGTGATTTTAAACTATATCTTAATTCCTACTATATTTATTTTTATGACTTTTAAATTTCTTACTTTCATTTTATGTTTTTTTTTTCGCTTTTAACCTTGTTTCATGATTATATCTTTTTGCTCAAATTTGACAGAACAATTTTATTATTGAGTTTTTTTTTTTGTTTGTGTTTTTGAGGTTGAAAGACTAAGTATTTTTGTAATCGAATATTGAATGTTTTGAATATTTTAGAGTTCTTTGTGCTTTATGTATTTAAAGTTGAGAGACCATGTATTCTTTCATTTCTTATTGGATTGTCCAACCTAAGAGTCATTAACTCATAGACTGAATAATTTAACTCAAATATGACATACAAGATAATTCATACTAAACCTAAAAAGTATGATAAGTTACACTTTTACACTTAAATATCCTTATGTTAAGTCTCCTCTCACCTCTCTAACTACAGTAATAATAATTGATATTTAAATATCCAACTCCCTTTTATGATTATCTATAATTTTCGAAACCGCACGACTCATGACTTTTGAGTGACTTTGTGCGTCGACTTCATATGTGGAATTGGGAACGCGGCGGTGTTCTGTCCTTTGTGCTTGCTTTGTAATTTTCTCTTTTAGGTCGGTTCTTTTTTAATTGTGCTTTATCAGTTTTATAATTTGAATACTAAAAAATTGAGATAAATTTAAATACTGAATAATTAATAGTATATTTAGCATTATGGATATTTATTATATTTTATTTTCATTTAATCATAAATTTTTATATATAATAAATTTATTAATTTTTCTGATAATTATATTAAAAAATGATTTATTATTACACCTATAATGTCTTATAAATATTGATAGGTCATAAAAATTAGATTTTTAGCTAAGTAACTTTACAGATGTTTTTATATTATTTTTTATGATTTAAGATGTTTAAATAATAATTGGCTTCTCATAAATGTTATCTTTTAAAGATAAATTTATTTGAAATCTTGATATATTTTTTTGACTAGAAATGATGAGTATCACTCAATTCATTAATTTAGAAAATAATTTCGCTTATAGTATATGATTGTTAGCGACAACTGCGCCAACCTTTTGGATTGTTTGAAAGCTTGATATCATATCACTTTTTAATATTCAACTTTTATTTGTATTGTCATTTTAAAATATTACGAGTAATTTATTAACTAAAATCTAAGTTATCCAATGGCTAAAAAATAAACTATTAACTTACTGGAATAAATCAATGGGCCGGGCAAACTTTGATTGATTTTTTTATTTTTTTAAAGGGTTTAAAATAATTTGATTGATTTTTAAGTACCAAAATAAATATCTCTAAATTTAATGGGTCAATTAACAAATTATGTGCATGTTTAGATGGATATTGATAAAATTGATTTTATATGAAATTAATTTTGATTAAAATTTATTTTAAATTGATGTGATTTATGTTTAGATGTTCTATTAAAAAAAATTGGATCAAATGTAAAAATTATTCAAAATTAATTTAATCTATAATTAATTACGAATTATTCTTTAATATAAAATAAAACATGTGAAATTATATCCAAAATCAATTTTAAATATTGAATCAACTCTCCCCCCACAAATCAAACATGAAAAGTTATGGACTACAATCCAATGGGCCGACTACTTGAAAGTTCATCTCAAACTTCATTGGACGAAAGCGCTTTTCGACCCAAGAGGTAGAAAACAAAAGAACAAAGGGCCAAAGTCGTAATTAAAAGAATAAGGGTGGTTCTTTGGTCTTTTCACAAACGTACCCTAATTCAAATACGACCACTATATAACTCAGAGGCTCTCCTTCTTCTCACGAAGGATTACAGAAAACCCTATTCTCTTTAAGTTTCATCCATTCTACTAACGGCGGAGCTTTAGTTTTTTCAATTTTCTTTGTTTCATGTTCATTTGCCTCTTGAGATGCCTTTGATTCACAGACCATGTATCATGGGTTATCTCCAAATCAATGATAAAAAGAGGCATAGATTTTTCGCAGGAATGTTGAGTCGCTTCGCTTTCGTCTGTTTTCTCCAGGCGCAGTGAATGATTAGACTGCAAAATCAACTTATTCATTTTTTAATCTTCAAAACTTTCGATTTTTAATTTAATTAATTTTCTATCATGTCTGTGTTCTTTTTTTCTTCTTTTTAGACTTGTGGGATCCTATGATGGCATGAAATCTTTGAGACCTGATTGTGTAACGTGATGACAACCATAAGCATAATCGCTGAGGATCCTAACCAAACCTTAGTAATTTGTCTTTTTTTTCTGTTGGTAGGGGTCTGTTAGTATATGTAGCATTGTAATTTGGGATAAATAGGCAAAAGGAAATAGATCTGAATGATGAAATAAGCACTGGGCTCTGAGCAGGAACTGCTATAAGTGAAGCACAATGCTAGCCTAGAAAGCTATGTCTGACATATTTCTTCTTTCTCTTGAAACTTATTTCGAGCCATGAGTGAGTTCCATTAGGTAATATGAATATGGAATTTGTTTGGGTTTTATTATGTTTTGAGGCCGGATTAAACGAGTTTGTGACATTTACGTTCCGTTTTTTTGGTTACATTAATATTTAGTTTTATAAGGTTACTTAAGCATTTTGCTTAATTTAAGGTTTTTTTATTGAAAAAGAGAGGCATTTGATTAAGATGAGAGTTTTGAACTCATTTAATTGTTTTTAATATATTCTTTATTGATTAAAATTTTATGAAAATTATAAACTCGCAAGTGATTCATTAAAAATATAAAAGAACCTACAAATTTATTATTTAGGGAATTTTACTTGTGATAAAAAATTATAAACACCAAAATTCTCTAATAAAAGTGATTAAGAAATTATGTTAAAAGAATAAGCATAATACAGAAGTGTGATAATTTAGGGGAAAGTTTTCCTTTTTTTCCTATTGAAAACAACTGTGATGAACAAATTGTTCCAAAGAGGTCAGACAAAGTCATAATGTTATGTGAAAGAAGAGAATTGATAAGGAATCTTAACCAAGACAGAGAAATTAGCAAACAAAGTATCTCATCTTGAAATTTAATTGTACAATGCAAATGTAAGCTTTGTAAAAGATCTTTATATCATAATCGAGTCTTCCAACAGTTTAGAGCCAATTTTGGTTCTTAAAGATCCATACAGATATTGAAAATTGATGTGAAAAGATAAGGCATATGTAAGAAAATTAAAAAATGAGAAAATTTTAGGGGAGAATGAGTTCATTGGGCAATTATATTTATGAAACAATTAAATATGGTAAAATCTATATCTAAAATGGGTTGGCTAAAAATGTAAGTGACAAACTGAGAGATGTAATGGTAGAAAATATTCTTTCATGGTGGATATTGTAACTCTAATATCATGTTAATGACTCACAACACAGAATGAATCGATGGGTTGAATGAAGTAAATCAAGTTATAGAATTATATGACCTTTTGGATTCTTAAGTAGGGGGCAAAGAGGAGTTCCTAAGAATGCCGACCACTGCATAAGTCACTTGTGGCCGCGAGCAGCACCTTGTATAGGTTGGACGAAGCTTGAAGAAGCGGGCCCCTATCAGAGAAAGTCATTGCACGCTAGCCTAGCTAAATAGCGTTTTTCAGCTGGCTGTTATGTTAGATGTAGCGCTCCTTCTCTCAATTCGGAAAGATTTCGCAGTATTTTCTTTGGATGACCTGGTTGAGAGAGTACGATACATGGTGTAAAAGATGGAGTGGGATCTGTGAGGTTATATACAATGTTTTAGATCACTGGACTAAAAACAAACTAGTAACAATCAACAAACTAATCACTCTTCAACTATTTGTAATTGTTTAGATGTCTTGTATAGCAAAGAAGAAAAGAAAAAAAAAAAAAAAGGAAATGTGGAGAAAAAAATGTAATTGTTTAGATCTCTTGTATAGCAAAGAAGAAAAGAAAAAAAAAAAAAGGAAATGTGGAGAAAAAAATGAAGAAATGAAGCTGATTGAAAAATAATGAAAAGGGTAGATAGATAAGAGACTAGCTGCAGAGAATCCAAGTCCTTCCTCGGTGGTTGAGGTTGAGGCACATTAAGAGAGTTTAACTTACTTGATTGAATAAGTAAATTGTTGTAAAAATATTTATTAATTTTCAGGGATTAAAAAAATTGAAACTTATTAGCCAATCAACAGCAACTTCTTTTCATAATTTGTTTTCATAACTTGACACTCCATGCTCTCCATGAATTTGTCTCGTGATATTGTTGCACTTTCTAAATTCAAGTGTCAAGTTATATATTTTTATTATTAAAAACTCAATGGTTTAGATTTTAATAATTTTATAATTTGTTTTACACACATTGTTACAATCTTAATGTTAATTTTATATTAAAAACGAGTCACATTAACCTCACATCTACATGCAGTCAATTAAAAAAACACTAAAATTTATTTACATAATGAACTGTTAAGAACACAATGTTGAAGCAAATATCTATCAATGCCCAAGCATTTGGATACCGAGTGATGTTATATCGTATTGAAAGATCTTATTAATTCTCCTAAAATTTTATAATCAACATATAAAACAAAAATATAAATGTATTTAATATATAAGAAACACAAACATTTAATAACTTCTTTTCAAAATATAACATTTAAAATCTTTGGCTACCAAATGAATAAACCATCAATTTCATTCTTCAAATATTAATGTCTCCTAAATAGTCCCTAAAGTAAATAATTATATAATTAATTTCTTAAGTATTAGAAATCATACTAAATAGTCTTTCAAGTATTAAAAAAATCCTTCAATTTATTCCCGGAATGTTAGTAAAATATATCAATGTGGAGACTAAATTAGTTTACTAACATTAGACTAGTATTTAGGAGAGTAATACTTGAGGGTTTAAGTTGATGGTTTACTCGCTACCAAATTCATTCGTATCTTCAGCATTAAATTTGGGGTTTCAGCTATAACCGTTACTTCGCAACGAATTAAATAATGCACATGCAAATTTCTTCAGCTATTACCACTCCAGGAATGTCACAGTAAATTAAACCAGAAGCCCCAGCCAGTACCTACCAAAATACATAATCTAGGCAATGTTACTCTAGTAAGTTTGATCTTTTCATTTGTCCTGCATTGATAACTATGCATTCAAAATTGTATACATTTGATATTTGATTTTGGTATAGCAGTGATAAGCTCTAACTAGTGTGATATGGCTAGGTAGTTTTTGGCTGTTGACTTCAAAATCTCGATTTAGCGCACCGGAGATGAGAAAAAAATTACAACAAAGTACACAACGAATCCAGCAATAAGTATTCCCCCATATATATAAGTTTGAGAGGAGTGCACGGGGTATTTGTACTCAATTTTGCAACATCTCATATTATCCCTCTCGCTGGTCAAGACATGATCAACATATCTGCAATGCACAAAATTGTAAATAGCTACTAGAATGTAAACTTTTTCCCATTTTGACAACACACACACACACACACACACACACACACACACACACACACACATATATATATATATATATATATGAAGACGTTTTAAAATACAGGGTAACTTACTGTTCGGTGAACATGGTGCTCTGCAGAATATCTGAACTGTTCAAGTAGGCATCCTGTAACCGATGATCATATAACAGTGAAGACATATCAACAAGCAGCTCCTCAAGGCCCTGGTGTATGTATACAAATTGCAACATGTTAAGTTGTTAACACTAAAAATGCCCTCAAAATAAGGTCAAGAACTTCAATCAAGTAAAGCTTACATCCAGATATTTTTCTAAGCGATCAACTAATTCATGTGGGAAGGGTTCCGGCAAATTAGTGGTTTTCTTGTAGAACTTCTCTAACCACAGTTCAGTTTTTGACTTGTCTTTCTTTCCCTTTACTGGTTCACCAAGGGGAGTTTTCAGATACTCTGCTGCAAAAGTTTGCACAGTCTGCACAGAATTGACATGTATCCACAATCAGCGAATCAAGTACTGGTATTTATATTAACTCGAATGAAGCATGAATTACCTCTGATGTATCACGAATTTTACGAAGCACGGAATCTACACGGGCATATATTGAGTTCCTCTGTCAACAAAAAAAAAAAACTGATTTGAGCAATACCTCTTGGTAAATAAAAATCATTTTGGCATATTGAGACAGCATTCACCAAAGCAACATCTTGGAGCATTTGACTGATGTGAGATGTATTAGAGAATGGTCCAAATGGATGACAACCAGCAGCCCAAAGCCAATTCACAACAGGCCTCTCATGTACATGAGAAGCCTTCTCATATGGTGCACTTAAACCACCAACAACTGAGGCAAGACCAGCCAATATATGCCGTTGTGCCTGAGATGGAAGAGCATGTCTTCTTTGTGTTTCCGAAACATAACTGTGGAACAAGAGAATTAAGAGTGGTGTGAATTTTTGCACGACAAAAGTGATAAATAATGAGGAAACCCAAGGTAACTGAAAGTGGACTTTGAAGTGGTTTCTTTGGGTCAAATCAAGCCAAATAGACAGTCAGCGTGACAAGAGAGTAAGAATTTGCATTCTAAAACTAACTCATGAATTATATTACACTGCATTAGCAATATACACTCAAATAGACAGACATCAACATATTTAAAAACAAATTAAATAATCAGAATGCAATGACTTTTTTTTTCTTTTTAAAAACAAAATGAAAATGATCGGAAGGCATGTATCATTGTCACTATTTATGTTGAGATGTGAAAACTTAATGGACAAAAAGGATTAGCGGTTCCACATAGAAATAAGAGATGGTTTCATACAGACTACAATAGCATAGTATGCTGCCAATTAGCCATAATAAGTGTGCAACCCATTTATTCCTTCTTCTGTTATCTACACATCAAATCATCTACAGAAGTATAACTCTTCAATTTACAAGTACTGGATATCCAAACATCATATTTACTCACCTTAAAGGAATCTTTTCATTTTGATGCTCAAGCACAATTACAACATCATTGCTTGTCCATACCATACTTTCATCCTCCATCATAAGGTTTGGATCCACATCAGCCAGTGATAGCACAAAGCTACATAGTAAAAAGCATAACATTTGGCTTCAGTTTAAATCGGTTTGAATCAAAATAATATCATCAACACCAATCAAAATACTTCTTCATTCAGCAAATGCAATATAATGCATTTCATTTTAAAAAAAAATACACACCAAAATGAATATAATGTTCTAATCACAAGTGTTTCAATCTTTCTTTTGACATAATAGAGCTCAGCAAAAAGTACATTCAAAACTTTTTCTTACAAAAGTTCAACTTTGATCAATCACTGTTGACATACAACTAAATATATTTTAGTATGTTGAGAGCTACATATAGTCAATATAATATTTTGTTTTGGGGATAACAAATTTTGCCTTTCTTTTGGGCAACCATTCTGACTCATGCAAGTAAAGTTATTTGTGCATTCCCTTTCATTTTGCAAAAGGCCACCAAATTTGGGTAACCGAGTTTACAAAGTCCAAAGTATCTAACTCCCAATTTACAAATTGTTCTAATCAACCTAATTAAGAGAGCAGTTGGAAATAATAAAAGAAGAAAATTTTAACTTGTGTTCTATAAACCTATTAATAAATATGAATATAAAAGAAAAAAGACACTATGATGTTAGAGTTGTGTTTTCAATGCACATGTATGCAAGAGATAACAGTGTACGCACACAGGAATTACTCTAGTTCCATAAGTTGGTTGTAGATCCCCTTGTTTCATTACTTTATTTCTCCTTTTCTTGCTATATTTTGAGTTATAAGAAGCCCAGAGAGACTTATGCTTAAGAATAGAATCAGTTGACCCTTCAGATTCATCCATCCAATTCTGGCGGAGGAAATATTTACTTGAAAGAGATGGGTCAGACACTTCAAGCAACCCAGCAGCAAGCACATCAGCAGAACGTTCCATCTCCTGTAAAATGCGGTTTCAAGTCCATATAGAAATAGTTAAGAAAGTAATAGAATAAATTTGCATTTAGCATCTTAGATGCGGATGTATTCAATTCAGATATGTCAATAGTGAACTCTGGAAGTTCTTCAGAAGATCACTGAGCCTAAAATGATAACATGAGCAGCATTGTGATTACTAAGCATTCAATTTAATCTATTTATCTAAAGGGGTTACAAAGCCATACTCATTATTCACAACTTAAAGGATAGCGCAAATTTCTCAAATAATTACCCATGGAAATGAAGAGACCACGTTGCCCATATCAATCACATGAGAAATTAAAAACAGTAGATTTAAGAAACAAGAGTACAAGGCAGCACCCACTTCTTTTAAAATAGCACCATCCAGATATGTCTTGGTATGAACATGGAAACGACCATCATTTTTGGTTTCCTGCAGGGAATGTCCACGCATAGCTTTTGAAACAGCAATTGCCAGCTTCTCATGGCGATGTAATGAATGTACACCCCCAATAATTACTAATTCTTGCCCATCGTGAAGCATGCTTTTCACCTGAGAGGAAAGAACAAAAAATGTAACAGTTGCATGTTGTTCCTGTTAAATTGCACAAAATCTCAATTCAAGAAAATCCATCAGACAATTTTCAAACTAAGTTAACAAAAATTGGTAGTCTACTCCAAAGGAAATTACAAACCTCAGCCTCAATTTCTTCTATGTTAATACTGTAATTGTGACCCTTTTCCATAATGTTGTAACGGTTATGATTTTGCAAGACAATTATTGGTACAAGCAGTCTTGAAGTAAGATCAACGGTTTCAAACCTGAACAAATCAATAAAAATACAATTAAACTCGAGTTAATACATCAGTGACCAGTCAACAAAATATTTGAGTACACCAGACACTAAGATGACAGCCTAACTTTCAAAAATGTATTCAAAACTAAACAAAAGAATACAAAACTGGCATGAGATGAGGATAGCAATGCTTTGGAGATGAAAATTAAGGTTCACATCATACCACAAGTTTCAAAGTTTAGGCACTAGAATCGATCTTACAATGTTGTGGACGCATCAATTGGGAAGTCATATATAAAATTCAAGCTGAGTGGTTGAAATGGGAAAAAGGTTGCGTAAGCAAAGAGCTTATGAACTCATGAAATTTCTAGCAGACTACAATATGATCAACTAAGCTCTAAGATAATCAATTTTGGGAAGTGAAATGCCAAAAAAAAAAAAAAGCCACACAAAAAGTTGGGGATACCAGCAATTGAAAAAATAATGATAGAATGCTGCATACGGAGGTTTGGCCGTGTGAGAAGACCAAATGGAATGTAAGCCAATTAAAAGAGGTCGAAGAAGACCAAACAAAACCTTAGGAGAAACTAATGTAAAGGCCTTACTCTTAAGGGTTTTACAGAAATTGAGTTTGCTATAGAGTACAATGGGAGGGCAAGCCCAGGTGCAATGGTCAAATTGCCCTTTGTGACCAGTCGATCATGGGTTCCAATATGGAAACAACCTCTTTGCATATGCAAGGAGAAGACTGCATACAATGACTCTCTTCCATGCCTTTACAAGCGAGGAGGCTTCTGGCACCAGGGTATGTTAGTTTTTTATGTGTAGAGTCCCTGTATAGTTGACTGCAACTGAGGCCATCTCTAATGGTGCAACAAAGGTAGGGTTGCTTAACTTACATTTGATGGACCTTACTATGCAACACCACAATTTTAAGAACTCTAACAACATTTTACTCCAGAGACAGAGGTGCAACTATCTAAAAACTTAAAATGAATATTACTCTACATATTTATACTCTATTATATTTGTTTTTATTTTTATTTTACATTAAAATAATAATATTCTAGTCATGTTTCTCCTGCAAAAGAGTCATAGTCATTGTGCACAGTTGATAATGCTGATAATAATCTTTTATTATTTTTTGTATTCAAAAGAGAGTGGCTTAGAGCTGGCTTGATTCCTGCATCCCTCTCCTCTGGCCCTATTATGATTTTTGTATTCAAAAGAGTCATAGTTATTCCTGCATTACTCTCCTATGTCCAACAATCAGTTTTATGGGTTTTTAAATGTTTAAGAACCGGTAGCTTATACAAGAAAATTCTTACACCATCGATGACACATGTAATTGGTCCAATGGTGAAACTAAATAGGAAAGGTTCTTATAGATAAGAACATTAAGAACCTCTATTGGAGATGCTCTTAGTGGGATAAGACTTGGTAGTTGTTTTTTGCTTATAGATGACATCAGAATACCTCACATCAGGTGCAATAACATGTTCCACTGTGGTTGATACCAAAGAAGCAAGCTGCCCAAGAAAAATATCATTGCTCGATTGATGAGAAGTTGTGTGCGAACTACTAGGACGAATCACATTTTGTAATCTTGGCAGGGTTCTAGAGCAGACACTTCCCTCTTCAGCTTCAATCTTACCATAAGTGCATGGCCCTGCCGAAAGGTCAATCACCACAAATCTGAATAAACAAAAATAAGTCAGGCTAACATACATGTATGATGTATGGGCTAACAAATTTTTTTGTAAGATACAAGATATAAATTGGACCAGTTTTTGCTAGTAAACAACCGCTAACATTTGATTACACTCTTTTGAGAGAAGAAAGAAACTGAAGTTAACAGAAAATATGTTCAGAACCAAACTGTTTTATACCTGCCAGAGCTTAGCCAAACTTGAGTTGCACCCCCACCATTGTAACGATAACGGTAGATGTAATCTCCTTCTTGTCTTTTCATATCTTCCTCAGTTAGGTCGGGAATTTTCTCATACATTGAACTATCAAGATCGATCTCCTTATTTCTAGGATCTAACCTCACCTACAATAAAATTTAAATTAGCAGTAAAAAAGATAAAAACATAATAGAATTACCACAATAGTAGGGAATTATGACACTGAACAAGCAGGAAGAATGAAGAGCCTAGGGATTCAGTTACTCATATTTCCTCCCTTAGTAGTTAGTGACTTAGTGAAAGCTAACTTATCAATTATATTATGTGTTACTAACAGTAATAAAAAGTTAACATCAACTGAACTTGTAGAATTTTTTATTCTTTTTGGTATTCAACGGGGCTAAAAGCCCAAGGAAAAGAAACTACATAGGAACTATACGAGGAGACGCAGCTCCAACAGAATCAAAAAATAGCAGTTGGCCCAAAAACGATGGCACCTGCTGAAACATCACAAAGTCCTCCTCCATATGACAAGCACTATTGACCAGGGCATCAGCACACTTGTTGAACTTGTAGAATTTAAAGTAAGGTATATTTAACATTTGGCAACTAAAGATATTAATTGTACCTTGTCAAAGTTTACAATAAATATTGCACTTGGCACTGGTCTATCCATCTCCGTGACAGAAGATCCCACACTGTCCATGTCAAATATGTAGGAGTACAGCCTTTGAAATACTGGCTCCACAGCTGTTGCCTCAACTTCAAATAAAGGTACCTCCCTTCCAAATTCAGTCTGCAAGTTGTGGTAAACTTTAGAAAGTGCTATATCCAAACAAAACAGAATAAAATGGCATAAAAAAAGAAAGGAAAAACAGTTACCTCTCTTGCTTTTCCTGCAGGAACCATTGCCTCTTTCAGTTCTTTCTCAAGTGCTATCAGTTCAGGCTGTCCAGCCTACGGCGACAATTAATTTTAAATTGTCTTGGTTAATCCATAATATTTCAAAAGTACAATTTGATTTGATGCATAGCCAGGTGGCAATTTTTGACAAGGCTTATTGCATTCATCTAACAAAAGCTCATATTTCATTCCTCTCTCAGCCGTACAAGGCAGGCAATTCAATCTTGACTATTTTTTTTCGAGTATAGAAATACAGACATGATGAAACTTTCATTAGTTGTTACAAGGCTGTAACTTTTTACTTTATATTATGCAGTCAGGAAAGCAACTAGGATCTCCTTCAATGAACATATTCTGCATTTAAGCGCCAATTAACTATCACAACTTAGTCCTATGCTAAAACATTTCGATTTCGAACCAAAATATCGTCAATCAGAACTCCACTGATCCGAGAAACCCATCCTTCCCAAACCAGCAGACTCTGCAAAGTCACAGTTAAACGGTATCCACCAAGCTCAAGCTTGAGAAATACATTTCCCTTTCAAACCAATTCAATCAACTAGCAAATAGGAAAAATAACACATCCAAGCGCCAATGAACCAAATAGCACACAGAAAGAGTACAAGGCATGCCAAACGTGACTTACAGGAAACGCATTATAGACCATGTGATGCTCAATATCAAGCAGCTCCCCAGTCTCCAGACACGAAGGTCTGTGAACTGGAAAGCTAGTTTTCAGAAACTGTTCCAATCGATGCGCATCGATGTTGTATCTATAGCCTCCGTCTCCACTAAAACCAATCAGAACCACGTTCACTTCCAGCGGAACTTGAAACGGAACCTACACGAACCACAGACACATGCATTCACACGTCAATTAATTGGATAGTGATTTTGATTTTTGTGTTGACGGAAAAAGAAAAATGACCTCGGCGCGAGAGTGAAGCATGCGGCGAACGTCGGATCGGACGCTGTCTCGTACGTCGTGGAAGGCTCCGTGATGCCACTGAGGGTGACTGGATTCTCTCTTGAAGGCTTGAGGTGCCGACTCGGACTGAGTCAAGAGGAGACTCAGCAGGGCGAGTAGGAATGAACGAGGCGCCATTACCTCGCTCGGATTTACTGATTCGGTTCAGGAATGTAGGGAATTGTTTTTGTTGTGATTGAAATGTGAACATGTATTGACAGCAAGATGATGAGGAATTAGTTAACCATGAGTCAACAACGATTTTCCCATAATGTCCCTGAATGACTATCGAAATGATGATTTCGACTCAATAACTCCAGGGATGAATGGAAAAACCACTCTTTATTGGTTCTACCTCCTCTTTTTTATGAAGAGAATGAAACTTTTTAACGAAGGATCATAAAAAAATGGGTCCAGACCTCTTGCGGAAATAATTTGGAAGATCCAAAACCTAAAATAGTTGTATTTACTAGCAACAACATAATGGAAACAGTCAATCAATATAGATTGATATGAAATCTGATTCAAATCCAATATAGCACTCATGGTTACATAAGAAATGTATTGACTAAACTACCCAACAAGCATTAGTTCTTCCTGAAAAGGAGGTGATCCAGCCGCACCTTCCAGTACGGCTACCTTGTTACGACTTCACTCCAGTCACTAGCCCTGCCTTCGGCATCCCCCTCCTTGCGGTTAAGGTAACAACTTCGGGCATGGCCAGCTCCCATAGTGTGACGGGCGGTGTGTACAAGGCCCGGGAACGAATTTACCGCCGTATAGCTGACCGGCGATTACTAGCGATTCCGACTTCATGCAGGCGAGTTGCAGCCTACAATCCGAACTGAGGACGGGTTTTTGGAGTTAGCTCGAGTTCCTTAGAGAGAGTTGTCTCGCGCCTCTAGGTATTCTCTACCTACCCACCTGTGTCGGTTTCGGGTACAGGTACCCATTTGTTGAAGGTCGTTTGAGCTTTTCCTAGGAGTATGACACCCGTCTTTATCTCTAAAGACAGGATGTCCTAACCAACCGACGGCTATTCCATCTCCATTGTCCATTGAACCTGCTCTAAATAACCCCCTTTTGCTGGATTATTGTCGATCCTTGTTTCTACCTTTTTTGTATTCTAGATCGGGCTGGACCAGTCCATTCTATATATTCATACAAATACATTAGTATGTTGAAATATGAACCTCCATTAATTGTAAGACATACCTCCTTTTACATTTTGGATTTTTTCCCCCAAAACACCCCTTTCCAAAAAGGTTAAATGTTACTTTTTTGCTTCAATATTATTTTGTTTTGGTGCATTAAGTTTTAATTATTTTATTTATTTTATTAAATTTTTTAAATTTTCATTTTAATCATTTTGTCCATTTTCCATTAACACCGCCAACTTTTTAAATCTTAAAATGATTAATTTAACATAGTGGGGGGTTTTCAACCACCAATGTGTGTAAATTCCAAAATGATGAAGAACATGTATGGCCAGATCTATCAAACAACAGAGTCACAAAGGTTGCAAAGGATGAATTAATTATTTTAAAAGTTAACAAAACAATAATGTTGTTGACCAAAATTTTAAAAAAAAAGACCAAAATGAAAACCTTTGAAAACATAAAAGACCTAATAAAATTTTTAAAATTTAATATACTAAAACGAAAAATATTAAAAATAATAATAGATTAAAAGTGACATTTATTTTTCCAAAAATGAAATTTTCTTAAATCTTAATCACACCCTTTTGAATTGAAGCAAAACTGTATAAATTCTTAATCGTCATTTCCAATAAAGCATTATATCAAAGTTAGTAAAATCAGACATTTACCCTAAACACTAAGGAAAACCAGGTCAGATGAGAAAGAAAATCAAATACATGCATTAGTCTTTGCACGTGCAAACACCTCCTGGTGTCACAATATATGTAGGCTCAATCTTAGGTCTAATTACAAATAGATCCAATTAGTAGTGAGAATGGATAAAAACTTAGTTAACAGTAGTAACTGTGTCTTCAGTTATATGTTAACTCTTGTAAGGAAAATGTTATTTAGTACGGAAAAAATCTATACTTAACACACGAATGACGAAGGCAAATTCAATTTCAAACATGAAACTCGTTCAATGACTTGCTTCAAGTCTATGATCCTTGTTGTTTAATATTGAAAATGTAAGCAATATCATAGCATTAGTGTAAGTTCACCTAGAAGTTCACAACGAGGGCACTCAAGAGAGGATGTTCCTATCAAACTGAAGAAAAATTGAGATGATATACAGTTTACTTTTTTTTTTTCTTTTTACAATCTCACCATTGATTTTATTTCACAACTAATGTGGGTACATGGACTATAGGATGACTTTGATGATGGATACGAGTCGTATAATGTTCAAGGAATATATCTATATATATATTCTCTCTCTACAATTCGTGTCTTGTACTTGTGGCAATGAGTGTTGTCTTGTTTAAATTAGCTTACTCATTGTGTTTTTTAATGCAACTAGTAAGTGTAGTTCGGAGATAGATTACAAACAATTTATTAATGTTCATCCCAACATTGTCATTTGGTTAGTTGATGTCCCTCAGTTTGTCTTAGAAGTAATGAAAGATATTATAAAAGCATTGTCTTTGAATTACATCTAAAATACAGGAACATACACCAAAAGATTAATGTATACGCATTAATCAATTATTTATCCCATATATTTATAGAAATTAAAATATTAATCTATTTAATATATATTAAAAGAAAAAATGACAATAGTTTGGATACAGTGGGATAAATGGTGCATCCACACTTAATGAGGGGGTGCAATTCGCTTTTAAAAAAATACATATAAAATCTTAAATGTGTATATTTTGTCTTCTCTCCCCCTCCCCCCCTAATTTTATATATTTAAATATCCTATCCTTGATTTTTTACTTTTTTATGATAATAAATATTAATTTTATTTTTATAGTAGATTGTTGTTCCTAACTTAGGGGTCCTAAGTTCGCCACTCGTGGGATAACTTATTGGTCGTATAAAGGGGAAACTTAATACAAGAACTAAATGATTTGTGAATGAAATGGATCAATAGAAAAAAAAAACTTATAAGGAGCATAGGCTTGGCATGCGAACTACAACTCTTAGAAGATGAATAACAATGCATGAACATGTTGTGATGGATATTAATTCATGTAAGTGAAGTAAATAGTTACCTCGAAGAGGCATTTTAAGGCTAGCATGTGTGTAGGCATGTGGACCCGCATCCACCTTGAGTTTGTCGTGGAAAAATCAAGTTGATTGGGGTCGAGTCTCCCCCCTTAAGAAAGTCGAGGGCAGGGTTGGATATTGTGATCCCCACCTTGTATTCGCCCCTGTCCAACAACTAATATACCCTAATACATATGTCCCTAGCTCTTTCTCACTACTGACCCCAATCATGCGACATTCCTCTCATTGGCAATCCCGCAAACCTAAATCCTTAGCGCCTATCTGCTTTGCTCGTTCATGCTCTTACTGATCTACTTCATCGTGACAATCATGACACTCCTCCTTCGTTGTAGATTCATGGAAGTCACATCCCTTCATCACAACAATTTCCTTATTCTCTAACGCTCTTTTGCGAAACACTTCCACTTGTTGTTGCTTCTATCTTTACTCCACTATCGAGCCACTTCCCCTGCAAATCACGTTTTATTTGCGCAAGGTGAGTTTCGATCACCGATTGTGCGATTTGGTTACTAGATTCGATGACTTCTGTTGTGCTTTCTGGATCGAAGTGTTGTTTTTTTGTTAATGTGGATCCACTTTGTAGCTACATCTTATGCGTGACACGACAATGAGATAGTTGCGTTTCGTTGCAAATTGTGGAAGTCATCCAACTTGTGTTTATCTCGTCGCGAAAGTCATGACAGTCGTGGATGAGATCAAAGTGGGGAAACCTGACGCCCAACCGAGGGAAGGGGGTGGGTCTAATTTTTTAACACCAGCATGGGTTGTGGGTAGGGATTGTCTAAGATGTTGGGGCCGGGAGGCTAAACCCGCCCTATCCTACCCATTGTCATGCCTACATGCATGTTTTTATGCGTCTTTTTTTCTTCTTCTTGTCTTGTAGGTAAGGATAACAATGGATAAGGTCTGATTAAGGTCCTATAGTACCAATTCTCATACATGCGTCTAAAAAAAACTCTTGTACCTGATCTTATACCTGCATGGGTAGACACTTTAATCTTCATCCTCATACCCATTGGGTACCTAGATACCCATACTCGCCCCAGCGACCTGCACTTTACATATTTATAAAGTCAATAAGTCAATAAAAAAAATAATCAAAACAATTACTACAAGTGAATTAAAAATACATTCTTAAATTTAGAAAATATAACATTAAAAGCATTTATACATAATATTAAAAACAAACAAATATAACACTAATTCGTCCAACTCAAGTCATAAATAAATAATATTACAAAGAAAATCATCCATACTTATGTGCAGGTACTATAGTACCCCTACTTGTATAAATTTGCAAGTAAATACCCACTCTCATACTTAGTCCTATAATGCAAGTAACTATGCTCTTCGCTTGCGGATATTTTTGCGAATACATGTTGGATTCGATTAAATTTTGTCATTCTTACTTGTAGCTGATTTTGGTACTAATAAGGTTTAGTACACCTTGTACTTAATGCATTTATTAATAAAATCATTTGGCTATTTCAAAAAACTGTGAATAGTAGAGCAGGTAAATTGGGTCATCCAGTTGGACTTCCCTGAGCCCACGAATATGGGCTACTCTGGCTCAACCTAAATTTCCTTCGAACTGCCATTTTTTAGGGGAGTTGGTATTTACACTCCCCCATATAAACAATTTTTAAGAAGTCTACGAAACATACTTTCGTTTAAGTGACAAGTCAAATTCTCTGTACTACAAGAATAGAAAGAGAACAAATGACAATTTATAAGGAAAATTAATAAATAAAACTACATATCTTGAACACCGTCGTTCGTATGACATTGAAGTGCTAACTTGTTTGTTCTTCATTGTGTCAGCTTTATTTTACATCTTATCTTGTATAAACAATTAGACAACACTTTCAAGTTTTAATCCCGCATTATAAAATTGAAATTTTATTTATTTACTTATTTTCGTTGACCCAAATAGCACTTAGATTTCAACTTTAAGATGCTTCTTAATTACGGGTCTAACTTGCAGATATACACTACAGTGTACACATGAATTTTCCATATAATTTGTTGTACAATAACTTTGAAATCGATCAACATGCTGTTCGATTAGCTATGTTCAGCCAAAAAAACAAATAAAATCCAGTATTTCGGGTAAAACTATAAGGTTAGAAAAGGGAATAAGATATTTTTGTATTTATTTTTTTCCTCTTCATGAATAAATTTCTAATAATATGTTATAACTTAATAAATTCTCGTGCCTCAAGAATGATGCGGTACAGAAGCCAAATGTGCCATAGCAATGGCATATTATAGCCAGGTACCTACCAATGCTTACAGGTTTCGGTACAGTTGCCAAAAACTCGTACAAGACTGCTTACAATGATACAAGTCAGTGATTGAGAGCGCTTCGAATTGAAAGTGTCGGGTCTAGCACTGTGCCTCTGGAAATAAGGTCGTGATTTAAGAATAAAACAATAACGGATATATCATCATGAAAATGGCGACGAACTTTCTTGTCAATCTTACGGAGGTCTGAATATCGCATTTCTCGTTTTCTTGCTGCTTCGTGGAGAGCAGCCTTGATAAGTCTCTTGGCACTACCCTGCAGTAACACAATTGTAATACAGTAGCAACACAAGGAAGAACAACAATGAACTCAATAAAACAGTCTATAAAACAGGCTTCTTCTTGAACAACAACGAAATAACACAATGTCATCGTGATTCCCTTTTTAATAAGCACAGAATATGGAAAGGACCTGAGAAAGAGAGGGAGAGAGGTGGGTGTGGAGGGGGAGTGATTTGAATTTTCATAAAAGTCAAATGCTGGGAGACGAGTTAGACCTCATTTGAATAAACTTTTCCATAAATATTTGTAAAAAGATTTTTTTTTTCCCACCATAAGTTAAAATCAACTTATGCACCTCAAAATTTGGAGAAGTTAGATGAGAGCTATAAAAATTAAGTGCAAAAATTAATTTTAACTTGTGGGAGAATCTCGATTCAATTTACCTTTTAATTTTCTTCTTATATAAATGTTTATGAAAAAATTTATTCAAATGGGACCTCAGTATTACCACCTTGTGAGGCAAAATTGGCAGAAATATTCAATAATAATAAATTACAAAAAGAATAACTTACTGAAAGGTAAGAATGTAGGAAATAAACTCATCATAGGAATTGTATTAATGAATAAACTATCATATTAAAAGCTACAGTGATGATCAAATAAAAATCTGAACATCATAAAATGTAAGAACGAATTGGAATATGGCAACTTCTTGATAAAGGAACATACATAACTTGTAAAGTTTAAGACTTCAGATAAAGTACAGACACTACTTATTACTGCATCCATTAGTCATGCACTTCTACTGTTCTACACACTGTCAAATCAACCAAAAGCAGTAATCTTCAATCTCTCATGTCAGAATCAGATAGAGACATGATGAGAACTAAAGATGAAATTACGGATCAAAGTTGTAGGGGGAATTTTCCAATCTTGTCCCCACCAACATGTAAAGCACGTAATAAATATTATAGGTCCTTCACATTACTAATGTGAGTAAACAAGACTAGCCCTCATCCAATTTTCTATGCAACCACTGGGCTCAATTAGCGTCACCCCCCCAACCACAACACACACACACACACACAGCCATGCATTTTATGGCCAGACGAGGAAACAACCATTACAGAAATAAGTACAACAAGAAAATCCAAACATGGAAGAAAGAGTCTTACCGCATGTGGATTGCTGTTTACAATATCCACAGCTTTCTCATTACTCAAGTGCTCCCATAAACCATCAGATGCAAATATAAGGAAGGAATCATTTGGTTGGAGAGCATGAGAAAGAATAGTGGGATTAGCACTCAAGATAGGCATGTTCATCGGTTCAGGAAGTCTGAATTTTGCATTAAGTGGTTCCCGGTTAAACTGTGCATGCTTCAAATATACATCACCTATAGATCTAGAAACCTGCACCAAATACAATTAATGAAGTGTTTGTCTGTAAAAAGTTTGGAGCACGTAAGTAAAACAGATAAACAAAATAGTAACAGCAGCACAACCTTGGGAGAATTTGTGAACCGTTAACTAATAAAATATATATGACTTCAACAGTAAAATAGTGTAGAGAATTAAACTGGAAAGTATATATTGACTGTCTTTCATAAGACCATTGCTTTTATTATTAACACACTAATGCATTACAAAGGAGACTTAAAAAAAAAAGAATATTCTATGCCAAATATAAATAGTTTGCTTCCATTTATATGGTTTGGTTTTAACCACACAAATCAGGGACTGAACCATTAACCATACATGCCCACACCCAAAGAGTCTGTATGCCACAATGCCTAAGCAAAATAACAAATTAAAATGATTAAGACTTGTGTAAGTATGGGATTTGGTACATACAAACAGGAGCAGGGTCCAATTTTAAGCACCAACCAATAACTTCACAAGGGAATAGGGGACAATTACAATCTTCTTATAGGAAGTCAGCCTGATAATGTTTTCAAAGGAACTCTGGTGAAAAACATTGCAGAAGATTAAGATAGTATGGGATTGAGGAATAAGAAGTTTCTTAAAAAATATAATTGAATCGATAACTCATCATGAATAATACATATGATACAGTAGAAAATGTACAAGAAACAGTAAAAGAACAATTATAATATATGACTTTGGCTTTACATGTCTTGGGCCTGTTAACATATACGGATTCAGAAATCATAAACCACCTGTGAGATACACATGAAATATGTGTAATCATTTAAACCATCATACTTGCATAGACCATTTGTAGCATTCAATTTTAACAAACAGAAAACTGGCCTTTCAGGGCACAGTTTAAGCAGCTTCCAACACCTTTCAACAACAATATATACGTCTTTTCCACATAGCACTTTCAAGAATGGAAAACAATAGAGAATATAATGAATTAATAAATGTTTGGCCATGTTTATGCTAGCACTGCTTTTCATGTGTGAAAGATGAGAATTTCTGACTTCTGAGAGGACACAAGCATATACATTACCTGAATAATGCCTTTTACTCTCCACACTCCATGTTTGAGGACAACAATTTGTGGATCATGAGGATGTAATTCTTTAAGTTCCTGTCTAACAGCCTCAAGATTTGCATTGTGTTCTGTAGACAGCTGAATTGCAGCCATACCTCCAGTGTTGCCAACTTTCTTACCCAATACAACACGGGAATCTCCAGCGTTTGCCACAAAGAGTGTCTGCTGAAATATCACTCCAACTAGACAACAGGTCCCAGCACTTGCAATTTGAGGTTGAGCATTCCACGAGCCTGACACGAGGGCCGTGTACCCCTCTTCTGTTTGGCGAAACGCTCTATTGATTGTCTCAGTTGTCACAACTCCGCGTGACTCAGCCGATATTGCTGCACAGACAAGAAATCTAAGACAGCTAGATAAGAAGCATTCCTTTACCAACAGAAAAAGACAACGTGGAACCAACCCCCAACACTCATACCCCATGAAGGAACCAAAATTGAAGGTAGAATGCTCCACATCAAAACCATGGGCCTTCAACACAAAAAAAGTCACGAGACCCAAACACTTTACTAATTACAACATTATGTGCCAAGCAATCCCGAATCCGTTCCTATTAGAGGAAAGCCAATAAAAAGTTCCACACAATTCACCTATCAAAACTGATTCATAATTAAAAACGAACACAAACCATTAAAAGAAAAAAGAAAAAAAAAAGAAAAAGAAGAAGAAGCTTCTAAACAGTATTGCCCTGCATGCTAACTGTGTACTTGGTTACTGGGAAATCTGACTCAAAAGACCAATAAGAAAAATAAAAGTATAAAAAGTACTTTTAAAAAAGGTTCACGAAAAGCGAATTGATGAAAACCACTGGTAACAGTTACTACTACTACTACTACTGCTACTCGTGATTCATGAGGATACAATCAAGCTAATAACGTGGCCACATTAAATCCACACCACAACAACCGTGAAAGTAAATAAATAAACAAAAACGAAACTGTGGGTATAAAGTGGGGGGTTCCGAATGAAGAACCTTGAAAATGGCGAAACAAGTGATCGCAAACGTATCTTGAGGCGTCGGGTCCTCCGTGACCGTCGTAGATGCCGACGAAGGTACCGAGAGGACCAGACTCGATCTGGCTCTGGTCTTCGAGAACCTGGTTGGCCTGAACGACGGCCATGGAGAAATCGCCGGAGCCATATTTGCCGACGTCGCGGAACCAGAGCAAGCCGTCTTTGCCTTCTCTTCCGATAACTCCGATGGAATCGACTCGATCAGCATCGCGGCCAAACGGCTTCCAACACAGCGAGAACAGATTCATCAATGCCTGGAGCATACCACATCTCTCGGAAACCCTAACCCTAACGCCCCCAACGCAGGAACCGCCAGCCTCGCTCCGATCCGAGAGAGAGAGAGAGAGAGAGAGAGAGAGACAGAGACAGAGAACGCGGAGCTTATGAAGGAAGGGGAATAAGGGAAAAAGTAAAAAAGAAAGAAGGGGTGTCGAAGCGCAGGATAAGGAAGGGGCGCACGTTAGCGATAGGTGGTGGCGGGGTGTGTTCGGTGGAAGAGGAACATGAACGGGCTTATTCTCTTGTGGGGAGAGGATGGTGTGGGGAAGACTATGTTTGCTGATGTTATTTTCAACGCCTTCCCCTTTTTTCCTTTTTCAAAAACACCAAAATTGACAGTTGGGTTGGGACAAACAACTTCTTCAGTTTCGTGTCTTTGGGAGAATTTTCGCTCAGCATGTTTTCAGCATTTTATTTTGATTTCTGAATTAAATATATTTTTTCTTTATATTTTCTTAGTCTTAATTTGATATATTTATCTGAGTACTTTTTCAATTTAATGTAGGTAATTTTGAAATAAATTATTATGTGCAAAAAAAAAATTGATACACTTTGAGTGTTTTTTTTGTACAGGTGATTTTTATTTTGTTGTTGTTATGATGTTAATTTTCGTATGGTCTTTTTTATGTGAAAAAAATAATAATTACATACTAATTCAGAAAAATAATTTATTAAATTTTTACTTTCATGTAAAAATATTTCTTTTAAACTATCCTTTAAATTTTGATTTCAAACATAAATCACATATTAAATGAAAAATATTTTAAATACAATCTCATTAAATAAATAAAAAAGTATTTATAATTATTTATATTTAAGATTAAAATACAATGAATTTTTTTCTTATAAAAGAGGTCCGAAGAAGTAATTTGCAATAATTTTACGATATTATGAATATAGTAATGATAACATCTAACTTAAAAATATACATTACTTTTAAATAAAAAATAAAAACAAGTTAAACTATTTTTTTAATAAAATCAAATTGAAAATATATATTACTTTTTTTTGCCTTTTTGAAACTATACGAATACTCAAACTTTTATTTATGGTTCTTTTTTCCTTGTATTTATATTTTTGTTTTTTCATTACTATTTTTTAAGGTTTATTTTGCCTACAAAAGGAGGCACATCCTACCCTTTTTTTTCAGCACTAATAAGTGCTGCTGAATAGAGAATAGAAAATGAATATCCTCATTCAGTAATTGAATTGAGAAAAATAAAAATATTTAACTAATATTATAATATCTCGGTCCCAAAATATATAAGCAAAATTTCATGTGATTCATGTAATGAAAAGAGAAGGGAGAGAGAGAAAATTTCATGTGATCCAAAATATATAATAAGGAAGTACGGATTAAAGTCATACATATATTAGAGAGTTTGAAAAATGGAGCGAGAGTGAAAATATCCGAGAGCTATTTTTTGGATCCGAAAGAAATTACTTGGATTCTCCCAATAACTAAAAAGTATATCATACCTGAATTTAAGTGGAGTTCGTGACGATGGAGGAACGGAAATCAAATAGATGAAACTAAAAAAAAAATTGGACACAATTCTCAGATAGTATCAATTTTTAAAAACTTATAACGAGTTTTCTAAACGAGTATTTAAGAATTAATGTAGATATCAATTTTTAATACAACCAATTAGAAAATTTTGTCAGAAATTTCAAGATATGGAAAAGACGTTATCATTTTAAATTGATTATACGAATAATCAATCCATAGTATATTTTGCATATACCTCTATGTACATGATCTAGAAAGTTTTGAAGGCATCCTCATTTTAGATTGATTGATAAATAACTAATTTAGAAATTACTTTTCACATTGATTTTTAATATAATCATTGCAGTTTTTTTTTATAAAAAAAAATTATAGCTATAATCGAGGTGGTATGTCTGTTCCAATATTAAAAAAAATTTATTATTATTAAAGTGGTCTCAACTACTTCAAAGCGATGAATTGAGTTTATAAAATTTTTATTTATTAATATATTCTAATTCTTTTTTAATGATAAATATATAAATCTTGATTAAAAATAGAAAAACAAACAATTAATATCCTTAGTAATATAAATGAATATACTAAATTTACAATAAAAATAAAGAGATAAGGGAAAAAATAATTCCAAACTCAGTTTATACTTTTTCGGTCACTTCTTGTATATAAGTCGAGTCCTCAAACAACCTACTGAGTTTTAATGTTTTACTAACTTTTATATCCTTTATAACCACGTAACACCCTTACACCTTGGATCTTTCACTCTTTATGTCTGAGTTTCTTAAGAATCAAGAGATATCACACTCTTATTCTTACAAGAGATGTCTCACCATTTTCAAAAGTTTAAACAAAAAATATAAAAATTTACTCTCAGATTTAGAGGAAATGTTACAAATTAAAGCACTATAAGATTTTTCAATAATAAACGTATTTGATCAATTTTTTTTATCAATAACTTGATGAATAAGAATAATTGTTAACAAGATTTTTTCAAAAGTTTTTCATCATATTTTAAACATGTTAAAATGATGAATATTTATAGACAAAATTTATTTAAATTGGTAAGAGTCATTTTCAAAAGATGTAACTCTTAAAAATACATTTTTTGGTGCAATTTTAAATTTCAAATTTTTTATTTTAAATTTCAAATTTCTGATAATTGATTACATGATGTGGTAATTGATTACATTGATTTCAGAACTTGAAAAATAATTTTAATGCTTTTAAAAAAAACTTAAAGACTTTATTTAAATTAATCAAATGACCAAATATACTTATTGAAAAAACTTTTTAACAATTTAACCTAAATCTTGAATGTTCTAAATCCATGACTTATTTGTGTTCAAAATTATTCATGTTATTTTACTTTAGTCTTTCTATCATTTGTTTTTTTTAGTATCATCAAAATCTATAACATTACATAACCACATCATACACTACATTAGTTTTCTAATAACCATATAAATTGATAATATTAGAAATATTTGTTGTACTAGCTAGTAAATGAGAAATGATGCACAAATCCTTCGTGAAAATGAGTATTCTATTAATACTATGATCTTATAGTAACATAGAATGGAGAAATAGATGTTAATTATTTTCTCTCTCCCTGTCTTCCTACGATAACATTTAACTATAGAAAACAAATTATGTACATAAAATGCATGAGAGATATACAGAGTGAGAGAAAATTAAGTGGGCCAGTGCAAGAATCTCACAAGCAAAATAACTTATCTATTTGTCTATATGAGAGACATTTTGATAGAAAAACTCAAAATATATTTGAAATTAAACTGGTGAAATTGAATACACAAATGGATTGAATTTATATCAGTAGCTAATAGCGTTAGGCATAATTAAATACAACTATTCAACTAACATCAAACAATTAATTAATATATCAAAAAAGTTTAATTAACTCCGTTTATTGAATAATGTACATTAATTATTATAAATTCTTTGATACTTAAAGTTGATTTCGGCAAATGAAACAATAATATAAATATAGATAACTAACTAATAACCGGATCATATCAGTTACTCTATTGGAATAAGGGATACTTAATATACATATCCCAAGTCATTTTTTTTTTCTTCCTTTTCTTTATTTTAATTATTAGGTTTCCTTTAAATTTAATCGGGGCAAAAATTATGATTTCTTTTCTAGTCCTAGACTCATAGTATAGGGTAATCGACATATCATGAGATAACTACCGGTTATTAATCATCAAAACAAAAAAAAAGGGACAAGGACGCACTTGCCTTTGTCCCTCTATCAAGAACATAAATTTTATGCCAACAACTAAACAAGGATTAGACGTAAATTGACTTGGGGTTATCATTCTGTTTAATGTAGTTATGTGTTAAATGAAATTAAATTCCACATCAAAATTTTGTCTTTCATTTGAACATTTAGCACTACGGATTCTACATGGGATTTCGGCATTCCGCTTTCCTTGGCTTGTTACGGTGTCAGAGTACGCAGGACAATGCATAGAATATAATCACCTTCTCTCCGCACATGCAAAAACAATTTTAAATCTTCTAACAATATTTTTATATTAATTTTCTTACTTATTTAGTACGGTAAGTATTACGTTTTTTTTTTTAATGTTTCTAAGGCATTTAATACATTTACTTTTTTATTTAATATGTTTTTATTAAGTATTAAGAGTTAAGAAGTTTTGTAAAATATATAAAAAATCATTTAACGTATAAAAAGTCATAAGTTTTGTATAAAAAAAACATGAAAAATATACGGGATAATGCAATTGGGTTGAAACTATCAGTTAGATGTATTGCCAATTGATATAGATAAGGTCCATTTATAGTAAGTTTATTTTTAAATTATGTTATAGCAAGATGTTCTTTAACACCTTTTATTTTATATATTAACACATTTTTATTATTAAATAATTTTTATTGAATCGTATTAATCTTTTAAATTATAGCTTATTGAATATAACTCAGTCAACCATAAATATTAAAAACTAAATTTCACATTTTATACACTAGGTTAGAAAAAAGAATTTGTTAAATTGGTAATAGAAAAATTACTTTAGTGTGTGCATACGAAGGGCAAAAGGGGCAACTAGAAGCCCCTATAGAAACTAACAACTATGTTTAAGCAGGGCATTAGAAAGTGGTTGTGTTCAAAACCTCAAATTTACGGTGAATTGAAAGCCACGTTAGATCGTGACAGCTTTTTCATATTTCCACCACGAACCAAACACCCAATATGTCAACTAACATCTTAGTACGTAAAATAAATGGTTAAAATAAAAAATGTACTAAATATTTCAAATTTAATTAAAATACAATATAATGATAATTCACCAATTTTTTTAAAAAATACACGTATAATTAAGCATTTTAAAACCAAATTTTCTTTTATTAATATATTGTCCATCCACAAGCATGCACTAACAAGAGTCTAAACCTGAATAAGCCTCCATTAAAATTGGAACCCAAGTACAAGCAAGGAATATTATATATGATCACTATATATATATATGGGGTCAGTTTGATTACATGCTGTATTATAAATGTTACCAACAGAAGGAAAATGCTTGCAAAACGTAGGCCTAATAGCTAGTAATATGCTTAGGTTGGAAATGTTTCTTCACGGGAGCTGGCTTTGTAGTAGGGTGGTTCAGTTTACATCAATGGCAAGATTAATTCTAGCTAGCTAACTGAAATTTCAGACACGATACCATCATCAATGTTAATGTCGTGGAGAGAAACACTGGAGCACAAGAAATGGAAGATATTGGAAGCCAAGTCCCCACTTGTTACGCATGCACCACTTGTCTGATCATGTTCGGTGGCTATAGAATATCACACATAACTTATATTTATTTCCTCCAAACAATTCAATTAATTCATACAAATTTTATATTTATTTTATTATATTAAATTGATTTAATCATTACATTAAATCTTAAATTAATTTATGTGATATATAGTTAGTATATATATATATATATTGATTTATTCAAACTAATTAGTAATTAAAGATTTTATTTATCATTCTCTTAATAGTTTTATTAAATATTATATTAATTAATATGATAAATATATTAACTGATTGATTCAAAAATATATATTCAATATATTTTATATTAAATAATATTTATGTTTATATTTATATATATGTATGAGTGGATGAGAATTTTGCATTATTGTATCTTTTTATTTTTTAACACATTTTCTTTTTTTTTTTTTATTGTTCTCATTTCTTATTTGATCACAAATTTTTCATTTAATTGTCTTTTGACTTTCTTTGCTCCCTCTAGGTCTTCTTGATTCAAGTTTTTTTTTTCCTATAAAATTGCATAAAACAATTATAACTTTTCCCCCCTTAAATCTCTTCATTAGAGGAGAAGCGATCATGACTAATCCGAAATTCAGTCGAAAGGTAAGTAAAATCTAACCAATAATTATTTTTGACAAGTATTAAACGCGAGTATTACCTAAATGGTGTAATCTTAGTTTCAACATATTAATCACTCATCTTCAATTATTTGGTCAATTATAAGGTTATCTTTGTAGAAGGTTTTGTCACATGGACAAATGTCACTTTTGACAAAAATTAATTATTCACAAAGTCACTAGATGCATCCTATCAAAAATGTGATTAAAAAAAAAAAGAACTAAATCAATTTTTTTAAAAAGAAAGTCAAAATGAAGCATACAAAAACATAACTAAAATGAAGAAGAATTCTATTAAGAACAACACCTCCTATAATAACAATTTTTTGGAACATGTGTGTACATACAAATATATTTAAATATTTATTTACATATATACTGACATATATTTATTAAAATTTAAACTAAATAATTAATCATTAATCATATATTAAAAATTTGTAAAGTACTTATATAAATTATAAAAAAAATGAATTTAATGTCGTGTAAAGTACGGATACCAAGCTAGTTACACAAAAACCACATACTCATATGTTGGAATACTTTAAAAACATGTAAATTTTCGCTTTCTTTGGTAGCATATTGAAATATAAAAGAAATAAAAAAGGGAGATAAAATAAAAGAATACATGAAAAATTGTCATTTATTTTTATTCACTTTAATTTCCCTTTCCCATTTTCATTCATTATATTTTTTACATACTTCTTTTTTTCCTACCAAACACAATAATATTCTTAGAATATCGTTGCTCTTGGTCCCTTTTAACCAATTTGCTCGAAACGTTAAAAAGCTAACTAGTGTGAAAATCAAAAGGGAAAATTCATCTAAATGCACATTGATTTTGGAAAAGGATTATACCTTCTCCCAAGAAAAGGGTTTGTACTTTTATATAGGATAATCTACAGGGATTTATAGGGCTGTTTTGAATATAAGGGTGAAAAAAAATTCTTAACCGCGTAATTATGAGGTTAAATTTTCAGGTTCAGTTAATGTAATTTTTTTAAAGCTTTAACCAATTAGAAAATCAGTTTAAGCAAAAAATTAAAGTAGCTATAATAAAAATGAAGAACATTTTTTCTTCTTCTTATTCCTGGTTTCTATTTTATTTTCCGCGGATTGAGATATCAATTTATTGAGGACGGTACTTGAATTTCATTGGGCTTCTCAAATCATAGCAAGGGGCCGAGGGAATTTTTTTTCGCACCTCCATTTTTGTTATTGATGTTATTGACGCACCCTTGCTTTACTTTATTTGCTTTATTTCTTGGCTAAATTATTTTGTTGGCCCCTTATCTTTATTTTTTAAAAAGGGCAAAATGATTCCTTATCTTTATTTTAGGTTACAATCTAGTCCTTTATTATTTTAAAAGGTGTAAAAGAAAAATATTACATGAACACCCATTGTGCTCTGAAACACCTAGGGGGATAGAGAAAAATATAAGTATAATAAGATTTATATGTAATAAAAAGAGATAAGATTTATATGTAATAAAAAGAGATAGAAAGAAATGAGAATTATTGATGAAATATTTTTAAAAATAAATATTTATATATCATTACTTGGTGTAAATGTTCCCTTATATATATATATATATAAACATGCTATTTGTGAAATATGTGTTTGTAATAATAGATGTAAATGAACCAAATTATTTATTAACTATTTAAGTTTGGATCGTTAAATATTTTATTTATTTTTTGTTTAATTAAATAAACAAACTCAAATTTAATATTAGACTCAATTATTTACAAGCTTGAAATTATTTGCTCCTTCACACACACATATATATATATATATATATATATATATATCATAGAAAAATTAGAATTACATATATAGACTTCACAATATCACATGTTTAACCAATATTTTTATTTGAAGATTATTATTTAATATTAAACTATTTTCTTAAGTATTAAATTGATAAAGTTAAAAAATAATTTAAAAAGGTTAACAAATTTAAAAATAATTAAGTTGTAAATGAGTTAGATAAGACAATTTCAAACTTTATTTTTGTATACAAATCAAACCGAAACTTTTAATTATGTTAATTTAAATAAATAAGTCAAGTTTGAATCAGTTATTTTTTCATAGCTCAAATTTGAATTTCTAGGGATGAAGTCGTTTTGGCTCATTTATACCCATATTTATAATATTTGAGGGCGTTCAAATTATTACCCTTTGATATTAATCCAAGACTAATAGTTGGGTTTTTTTTACTTTGATCACCGTTCACGAATTTATTTTCCTTGTATTACCCTGGAGATACTACGCTATCGTGAGTACCAAACTTCCTCTCGGATAACATGGTATCAATTATTTCCATCAGCCTTCAACTTTGAAGCATAAAGCTTCCTTATCTTCCCAATCACCTTGCTCACAATAACCCTGTAGGCCTGTACTTTCTGTTACTCGTTTCCATCTTCAAGTAGCGGTCCATTACTTGATTAGGCTCTTGTGCACGTCGCTCCTTGCGTTCGAGATTAAGCATAGGGTGAGATGAGAATGAGAAAACTGGTTCGTTAATTGTTACCATGTCTGTTTAATTTCTGAGCTAGTAAAGCGCTTTATGTATGGAAATGAATGAGACTGATCCAGAGAAAGGGGCACATGGCAGTAGATGCACCATATATGCAACGTGCTCATAATTAAGTATTCATTCGGATGTGGATGAAATGTTTATATCGTGCAAGTATAGATCATGGGCTTGGCCATTATATAATGGAAATGAAATACATCTCACACCTTACAAGCTCCTGCAACCGACTGATAAAAGAGTTTGGTAGACATAATTAGAAACTCATTTATAAAAAAGTTGACGCAAACATTGTTCAGTAAATAAATTAAAGCCACTTAGACGGATTAATTATAGTTGACGTGATTTTTTAAACTTAATTAGAGATTTTGAGTTTAAATTTTGAGTATTGAGATTTTAATCTTAATTAGAGATTTTGAGTTTAAATCCTGAGTATTCAATTGTATTAAATATTAAAAAAGAGAACTTTATTTTTTATAGTGATCCTACTTGATTTAATAAGAATATCTTATAGAAAAAATACATTCCGTCTAAACAAAAAATAAAATAAAATAATAGTACTTTATTACTTTACATATTATTTTTGTCAAATTTGTATGAATCAGATTTTTTTTATAAAATAATATTTTTTGGTTAAATTAAACAATTTCTTAACATGGCAGTGGCACAAAATATAAGAAGTCTTACCTTATAACAGTACATAATTCTTTTAATTCATGGGTCAGTCCAATAATGAGTAAGCATAAAACAAAATTTAAGAGATTTTTTTATTTATTTTTAATGTGATGGAGATATAATAGGTCTTTTTTACAACTATATATGGACTTTTTGTCAACATTTGAGGTCTCTTTACCTTGTAAAAGTTAATAATAATAATTTTTCTATTAATGAACCTGAAGTTAAATTTTTTTATTTATTCTTAAGTCAATCCTACTTCAACGACAGAGTTTTTTCATTAATTACTTGTCCTATTATATGTATATATATTCTAATTGCGTTATAACTTATAACTGATGCCTAGCAATATTGTGACTTTGCAAAGTTAATATATACAGCCCACGCCCGCTAACCAAGGTATCATGAAAAATCCCTTTCTATTATACTATCAGTTTAAAAAAAAAAGTTTAGATACTTTTTAATCCTTACAATTTATTTTTATTTTTTTATTTTTTAATTATTATAAATTATATTTGTTTTATTTTTAATCTTTAAAACAATTTAAATAGTACTTTGAAAATTAAAAAAAATATTATCTAAACCGTTATAAAAACTTAAAATAAAATAAAAATAATTTGTTAGGATTAAAAAAAATCTATAAGAACTAAAAATATTTAAATACTAAATTTTAAAGAATAAAAAGAGTTATAAGAAGAAAAAATGTTTAAATCATCATTTAATAAAATGTTATAACAAGAAGGGAAACTATTTAATGTTTGCAGGGACTTCGTTCAATTAATATTTTCATTGCTGCTTTAATGTGTTAAAACCTACATTGTACGTTGGTATTTCTGGAGTAATGTATACCCTCATTTCATAATAATCGTTGTAAGAAAATAATCTAAAATAATTATTATTTTAATTTTTAAATGAAAAATTAATTATTTTTTTCACTTATATTCCTTATAATATTTATGATATGGGAAACAAAATTAAAACTAAAATTCTTATAATTTAATGTTATGAGGAACAAAAATTAAAACTAAATTAATAAAGATAAAATTAATTTTGTAAAATTATTATTTTTATTTATTTATAAATTTTTTTTTATATGTATAAAACAACTTAAAATGATAATTATAATGAAATAAAGAAAATACAATTTTCTTTTCCTAAATATCCCTAATACTATAAACACTTGTATCATTTCCTGTTATATTTGTTCTATTAAATCATATCACCT
>PYAF01005783.1:538010-563914 GCA_007407185.1 Glycine tomentella
ATAAACTTATCATACTTAACATTTTGTAATTGATAATAATATAAAAATTATCTATGCCATCAGTACATATATTATTTATGTTTTTGAAAAGTACCCTAAAAAAATTAAAGGTCAACAAATGTTGTCCTAAAATATTTGTATAAAATCCATTATTCCTTATGTTTAATTTTATTTATCTACCTAGAAAAATAACTTATGAATTAAGCAATATTTTTTTTTTACAAACCAGGTGTATCCTTTGCATGATGTAATCATGTTTGAACTAAGTAAGATAGATTATTATGAATCATAATTTTTTTAAACATAATTGTGTATTCATAACTTGATATAATAAGGGGAAAACGTAAATATAATACCCTGAGTGCTACTGTTATGCAATCAAAATTGAAATTTTATCTTAATAATTCACATAATACTTTAATGTAAGTCTTTATTATCTAGATTGCTAGGCAAATCTCCAATTCTGATAGGAGAACAACATAGATCATAACTAATGTTAATTGTGTGCATGTAATTAATAACACTCTTGTAGATGCGGAAACTATTTTTAACTCCTTAACATAACTCAATTATGATTTATCTCTCCTTGTTAAGCATGTAAAATTTTAAGAACTACTGTAAGTAAAAATGACATAATTAAGTAGAAAGAAATTAAAAAATGAATTTCACATATTTTAAAGATAATTTGTAAAATTAAATTAATTAATGTGAAAGCTTTTGACTTTCTGTGCAACACAACGAAACCATAGCTTTGCTCTGTTGCTCACGAGGTTCTCAAATTCAAAATCATCTTCACCAACTAACAATGTAATAGGTTGTTCAAACTTCAAAGTTCAGAAGCAATGAAATTTTCTCGTTTTATAATTAAATGCATTCCAGTATAAGAAGGGAAACTATTTATTGTTTGCAGGGACTTCGTTCAATTAATATTTTCATTGCTGCTTTAATGTGACAAAACCTACATTTTGGGTATTTCTGGAGTAATGTATACCCTCATTTCATAATAATCATTGTAAAAAAAAATTTAAAATAATTATTATTTTAATTTTTAAATGAAAAATTAATTATTTTTTCACTTATATTTCTTATAATATTTATGATATGAGAAAAAAAATTAAAACTAAATTTCTTATAATATTAATGATACGAGGAAAAGAATGAAAACTAAATTAATAAAGATAAAATTAATTTTATAAAATTATTATTTTTATTTATTCATAATTTTTTCTTTATATGTATAAAACAACTTAAAACGATAATTGTAATGAAATAAAAAAAATACATTTTCTTTTCCTAAATATCCCTAATACTATAAACACTTGTATCATTTCCTCTTATATTTGTTCTATTAAATCATATCACCTATTATACTATTTATTAAAATTTATTATCTTAGTACATGTTTGGTTTACATTAAATTCTCCCTAATCACATTGAAACATTAAATAACGAGATTTTAGATAAAATTTTATTTGTTTAATTTCACATTCAAGAATTAATTGTTCATCTAAAATTGATTCTAAATTAAACAACTTTAAACTTTTTTTGTTTGCATTAGATAAAAATATTTTATATTGAATTTTACTATTGACTTACTTTTGTAATAAAAATATTAAAAAAATCACATGACTTCAAAATTAATTTTCATCAAAATCAATTTATAAAATTAATTCAATTTAAAATTAATTTTGCCTAACATTCCTCTTACTAAACACTAAATTTTCACATGATGACCATATAATGTAAAATTTGTGTTTATTTCTTATTTCTAAAATGTACATAGTAATAAATTTTAATATGGCCCAACTAATTAATTTTTAAGAAGAGAGATAAACACAACACTTTAGACTTATATATATAGTTATTTGAACATTTAACATGAAAATATCCATTCCCTGTATTACACGGGTGTCTTTTTTTCTCTTTAAATGATTTTAGTATGAAGTGTCCATACATAATTTTTCTCTATAAAAAAAAAAAAATCGATCTTAAATGGTGCAGCATATGGAAGAATGACTGACACGCATCAAGTGTTCAACACCTAAGAGGCTAACAGGTTTTCCAAACTGAATTACAGCTATCAACAGTAAAGAAAGAAGGAAGTAGCATACCTGTTGATCATGTGTGGCATAATGTTATTCATGACCGCGTAAACTATAATGGGGAAATAGTTGACTTAAAGCTTGCCTCATCCTGGGCCTCAACTACTTTAGTTAATGAAGTTAGATCTTAGATGTAATACTGGCTGCCCTTTATTTATTTAGATCTATAAGTAACAACTTGCCTCTTTTTGACTTTGCACCAATTGACTTTAGTTCATTTATTATTTTTACTTTTTAATATATAATTCATGCATCGATAGTATTTTTTTTATATTATAATTCAATGGCAATCTATTATATATATATATTGTTTAACCTAGGTATATATATTTTTAAAAAAAATTAATTAGACTTTAAATTTTTAAAATGTTAATTGTTTTAGAAGAAAAAAAAGGCTAAAACATCAATAGATATTAGAAGGAAGTATTAATATGTTACAAAATTAATATTTATTTTGATCTCTAAATGGAAAAAAGAAAGAAAAAAATCAAAATTAATTCCTGAATGTACAAAATGTGTAACATATTGATTTTGCTGTTAAATTTGTGAATAATTTTATCATTAAATTGTAACATTTAAAAATCTATTAGATAATAAATTATATTTTTTAAAATTAATTTTGTATTAAATTATAAAATTTAAGAATTAATTTGTTATTAAATTATTTACATGATTTCTCCGTCATATTTTTTACGCATTTAAAATAAATTTGAATTTTCAACTTTCCAAATACTTATCTCTCACTCACTGTGTCACACTTTCATTTTAAAATAAGTATTTATCTAAAACTAGACAAATAAGAATTGTAGGGCTTGTACATTTTTACATTAATAATTCCTCAGACTTCAACTTCCAAAGTAAGATTTTAGATTTCTCCTTCAATATTTGCTCATACGTACAGAATAAGGAACTGCGACTGCCGAGTTAGTAAGAGTTTATGCCAACTTCAAACTAACAAGTAATCAATCAATAAATGGGCAAAACTTAAATTGAAGTTTTGTAGTTATTTTTTTAACTAAAAAAAAAAAAAACTTGTTGGAGGTGCGCATCAATTCTTCTCACGTCTTTGTGGTTTCCATATATCTTCTCAAACCATCAAAACTCGTTTGAACGAGGCAGCAAAATCAATGAAATTGTTGGAGTTGTGCATGAATGTTTTAGCTTCTCTGCAATTTTAAAATCTCAATAATTGCCTATATTTGTGGTCGACGGAAATGTTCTCTCTCTCATACGACATGTTCCAATGCAAATTAAATTCTAAAGTTTTCTTAACGAATGTTCCGTTTACGTTTTTTTGTCTTCTACTCCTTGTATAATCATGTTGCGAAGTTGGTAAATTTCAGGCATGTGGTGTTCTTATTTCAGGTCATCCCTGTCCTGTTTCGGACAAGACAAGAGTACACAAGCAAATTTATGCTCAAATGACAAGAGTACACAAGCAAATTTATGCTCAATTGATATATGTTAACGGCCGGCGCCGATTCTGAGCTCATTCAAGATGTCTAATTACACAGGACCCCAAAAAATAAAGGACCTCAAATATTAATTATTGTAACACATGTTCAATATTGAAAATTAGAGAAGATGGTAATGCCTATTTTTAATAATCAAGGGATCCAAGATTTAATTTTTACCAACAATAATTTTTACTACTTTTACATTTCACCCAATGGAGAGCTATAAAAATAGTGTTTGGTAATATTTATTGAACAAAGTATTTTTCTTATTTAAATGAATCATTTATTTTTAAATTGCCAATTAAGGATCCCATTTTCTAAAAAAGAAAAATATTAAACAGGACCCCAAGAAAGTTTGCCCTGCCCCCTGTTAACTGCTAATTTTCCTCTCGGTTAATTTTAAAGTTTTTCGGTAGTAATTAATTGTTTTGACTTTATCATTTTACAGATGGTAGTTGCTTTGATATAAGAACTCTGGATAATTAATATCTTGAGGTTAAAGTATTTCCTTCAGTAACATAATCCCCATTACTAATTAATTCATACTGTATATTGCTTGCGGATCTTTGGCAAATACAGATGTAGATGTTCACCAAGATTTAAAGGATGTCAAACTCTGGCAGGTTGGTAATTTCTAATATAATTGTTCATATTGAACAATGTGCTTATTTTGAACATGGCAGTTATAAATTTCCTCCCATCTCCTTTCAGGTGCACACCTTCTTAAAAATGATTGGAGAAAATTGCTGCAAGTGCAGACATTGCATTGGTTTGTCGGAAGTCGGAACTTCAATTCCAGGAAGGTCTTTTTACTTTTCTGTTAAATTTTTGGATGTTTTCTTTTGCAAGGGTCTTTTCTAAGTATCAATCACTATCAATAATTTGTTTCATAAAGTTATATTCTTATTTTGTTGTAGCGCTCCTTATGCACTTCTCACAATGGAGAAGGTTGTCTAGGTATGTTCCTATTTTGACTCAAAAGTTGATAATTTATTATATATCTGTAGTAAGTGCTTCCATTTGTGGGAGATTATATCATCCTTTCATTCTAAAATAATAAAATAATAGTCTGTTTTAGGTTATTTTACATCAATTAAGAAAAAATAATAAATAAATAAATAATAATAATTTTATAAAATTAATCTTATATTATCATTAATTTATTTATAGATTTTATTGTCTATTATTAATATTATAAGAGATATAATAAAATAATAATTAATGATATATTAAAAAGTTAAAATGATAATGATTTTGAAGAAAAAAAATTCTCTTCAAGTATAACAATTATAATGGAACAAAGCAAGAGCCAGTAGATAAAATCATTTATATTGTTTTTTTTTCTCATGTACATCCAAAATTTATAGTAGTAGTAAAATAATGTTAAAAGGGAAATTTGATAGCTAACTTTTGCATGACAATCACTACACTTAAGGTTTTGGAGAATCTGATAGAGGAGAGGTTGAGTGGCAAGTGATGAAGAATGATCGATATGAGCAAAGCTGACAACCGTTTGGTGCGTGTTTGGATGATCGTGTTCACATCGACTCAAAAATAGTTGCGATCCTTCCAAATTAATGGCCAATATGATAGTTCCAAATACGATAAGCCCAATTTAGCTTCCGATGTCATTCAAGGGAAGGATTGAGTCGAGGTTACATTATCTCCAAGATATGAATTGAATAATCTCGGACAAAAAATTCTTCACAGCCACAAAAGAACTGCATTACTAATAGTGTTTAGTTTGGCAAACTAAATATATTATGGTGACGAACATATTGAAACACCAAACAAACACGGCTGTTCTAGTTTAACAAAGTAGTCTAAAGTTTAATAGGCTATATATATATATATATATATATATATATATATATATATATATATATATATATATATATATATATACAAAATTCTGTTTTATGAATTTGGTTGACAATTTTTCTTCAATTTTAATCCCAAAAATAAAACAACCACTTGCTTCACGATTCATGCGAGATTCAGGTTCAATTGATTTCAAACTTGGCCAAGCTAGGTCCGTCTTGCGTGTAATTTAAATTTTAACCCTAACATTATTATTGATCGAATAGCCACTAGTAGTTATGAATTACATTTAATTTGATTTTGACAGAGATATGAGATGTTTGTGAATTTTTTTTAAACAATTAAATTAAAATTGATCAATTATCTTTATGATTATACTATTCTTGCTTTCATCAAATTAAGTGGCAATATTGTCATAATAAACGATCGAAAATCTCTGGATAGCCAAAACTTGCTGAAGCGATTGGCCTGAGATTGGGTGTATCGAACCTCTTCATTTCTCATAATATTGTTGAGTCGTAGTACAAGTATTAAATTCTTTAATATATTTTTTATTATTAGTTAAAAGTTATTAGAAATTATGAAATTATGAAAAGTTCATTGAATAAGAAATGAGATTTAATTTTTTAAATTTTTTAATAAAATTCAATTAATAGAAAATTGAAAAAGAGAGTAAGTATGTATTTAAGAATATGTTATTAAAATGACATTTATGCCGTAGTCACAAAATCTCAAGTTTAAGAATTGATCGGTCATTTATAAATACATTTTCTTTTCAATCCCCCAAAATATCTTTTACAAGACAAAATTGTGATGATAAATTCATTAAACACCTTAACGGACAATAATTATGTTTGATCAAATATTTTTTTAAATATATACTTATTCTTGTTAATCTCAAAAAATATAATATGAATTTACCCTTGCTGAATTAATACTCTTATTTTTAATAAGGTATATATGTATACATCCTATGAATTATATATACTATAAGTTTCCGGCCAGTTCATTTACTAGACTCAATATATCAACTACAAAGTGCGTATTATAATTCATGAAAGAAAAACAAATTTAGATTCTGTAAATATTACCATCAGCAAGTGACTAACTAGTTATTACTTAAATCATTTTAGAAGACAGTTATGCAACTCAAAACAATTTGTCAGCCCAAAGAAACAAAAACAAGATGGAAGCAACAAACTGAAAAAACAAATATAAATGACAGCTTCTACATACCCAACCTGCAGCTACACCCGTCATATAAAAATCATATATAGATATTGTTGCAGGCTTCGTGAGAAATTTAGCATGTATTTACCATGTATTAATTAATATCTCCATTCTTTATTGGCGTCAGAACAAAGGATAAATTCCATATTGCATGTGGTTGCTTCAAAGTTCAGAACCTACTTGCCAGTCACTAGGAAAAGATAGTAAAGAGCAAAGACAACACTACTACAGACGGGGCTTTTAACGACGGTTATTTTAGGTCTTCCACGACGGTTAACCAACCGTCGTCGAATATGGCGTCGTTGAAAAATACGATTTTCAACGACGGTTAGGGAACCGTCTTCTTTTGTAATTTTTAACGACGGTTATCGTCATTAACCGTCTTTGTTTCAAATTAATTTTTACGAAAAAATAAAAAATAAATACATTCAACGACGGTTTTTTCGTAAAACCGTCTTTGAAAATAGGAAAAGAAGACGGTTTTGAGCAAAAAACCGTCTTTGAAAGTCACATACGAAGACGGTTTTTCTGTAAAAAACCGTCTTTGAAAAGACAATACAAAGACAGTCTTTACATACAACCGTCTTTGAAAATAGGAAAAGAAGACGGTTTTGAGCAAAAAACCGTCTTTGAAAGTCACATACGAAGACGGTTTTTCTGTAAAAAACCGTCTTTGAAAAGACAATACAAAGACGGTTTTTCCCAATTAACCGTCTTTGAAAAATGGAAAAGAAGACGGTTTTCACTCAACAACCGTCTTTGAAATCAAGATACGAAGACGGTTTGTCTACAAAAAACCGTCTTTGAAAAGATGAGACAAAGACGGTTTTGCAAGGGTTGTCTTTCCACAGCCTTGAGGAGCACTAACCAATCTTTGTCATACAAAATGACGAAACTATGAGGCACTTTGAATGATTTTTTTAGAAAGAATAAATCCTATAGTTATAGTTACAGTTAAAGCTTACATAAGCCTTCTCATAACAAACTGTATAATATCAAATATATATTAAAAAAAATGAGAGAGAGTAACAAAAGGAAGAAGCCTAGTATATAGGCTATAGCATACCACTGTATACTTCTCCATCTTTGAATTTAGACTTGCTGAGCGATCGATCTGATGTTCATACCAGAGAAATTAAGACTGGTACATTAGTGATAAAGCCTAGCTTTCTGTAAGATACAACTCATTAAGCTGAAACAATCTGCCATAGGTACCGCGAACATATAATAATCGCTTTGTCATGACACGAATTTGCTTCTATTAACTATTAGTTCATTCTGTTGTATATATGCATCGTCTTGGAATTTGGATAGAAATCCAAGTTGTTTATAGAACTATTTCGAGAGTATGTGTATCTGTACATAATTACAAGTGCCACATGTCATGTCTTTAACTTTTTGGCTTTTTAATTAATTGATTACAACTTACAAGTAACAGAAATATGATTAACTCGATCGGCTTGTAAGCTATAAAGGAGAAGAATCAGAAGATCATGAAAGAAAAGTTGCATTTATTTAATCATTAATCTATATATTATATATAGTACGTTATACGTACCTACTTTGCTTCCATAAATGAGTCTTACATTGCATGGCATATAGTATACATACTGTTAAGATTATATTTTAATTCAAAAACCCCCGCCACTACCAGCACCCCCACCTGCACCACCTCCAAAGCCACCGCCAGCTCCTCCACCTGCTCCCCCTCCTGCGCCTCCACCGCCACCAATTCCTCCCCCTACTCCACCACCATGTCCACCTCCAAAGCCTCCACCTGCGCCTCCACCACCACCAATTCCTCCTCCTACACCTCCACCTTTACCACCTCCAAAACCACCACCGGCACCTCCACCGGCACCTCCACCAGCACCACCACCACCACCAATTCCTCCTCCAACACCACCACCTTTACCACCTCCAAACCCACCACCAGCACCGCCACCTGCACCACCACCAATGCCTCCACCTGCACCTCCACCACCACCAACTCCTCCTCCTACACCACCTCCTTTTCCCCCTCCAAATCCTCCACCAGCACCCCCACCTGCCCCACCACCACCAATTCCTCCTCCTACACCACCACCTTTACCACCGCCAAAGCCGCCACCAGCACCTCCGCCACCACCAACTCCTCCTCCTACTCCACCACCATGTCCACCACCAATTCCTCCTCCTACACCACCACCTTTACCCCCGCCAAAGCCGCCACCACCAACTCCTCCTCCTACTCCACCACCATGTCCACCACCAATTCCTCCTCCTACACCACCACCTTTACCACCGCCAAAGCCGCCACCAGCACCTCCGCCACCACCAACTCCTCCTCCTACTCCACCACCATGCCCACCTCCAATTCCTCCTCCTATACCACCACCTTTACCACCTCCAAAACCCCCACCTGCACCACCTCCACCTCCAATGCCCGCACCACCACCTCCACCTATTCCTCCTCCAATGCCGCCACCATGTCCACCTCCAATTCCTCCTCCTGCACCAGCTCCTCCACCAAAACCTCCACCGGCACCACCACCTAATCCAACTCCTCCAAAACCGTCAACTAACTCATTTTCTTTTATTTTTCTGCATTCAGCTACTCCTATCACCAATACAAATGCCACAGCAAGTACGGAAATATAGCTTTGTAATTTTCCCATCTTTGCACAAAGAGAGGAAATAGAGTTGAAAATGCTTCCTGTGGTTGCTATGAGAAAGCTTGGGAAAGAAGGACTTATTTATAGAGTGAACGAGAGCACACACACCATTAATACACGTAGACTTATGGAGGTATCATCTGTCGAACACCGCCAAAAGTTCAAACTTGTCTGGAAGACGAATCTATTGGCCGGTGAAATCTTAATTAATTGTCATGTCCCAACCATCAACTACTTCATTTTAGTATTTAAGTACAGTACTGGAGTAGAAGTAATAACTATTAACATAAATGTTACTATGTTGCTAAGAACAAACATGGAGAAAGTGAAAGGAGCTTTGCCCGGGTCATTGTATGAATTTAAATAAAAATGATTAGGTTTTTTCTGTTTCTTGTGAATGATCATTTTGATATATAATCAGTAGTAAATCTGAACAACTTTTTTAACTGGAATTGGAGTCGCGATTCACAGTTTTGTGAAAGTTAAACTGACCATTTTAAGATAGAGCTCATTCTTTAGAAGCTTTAGCTCTTTCTCATTTAGATAATGCCGAATTGAGGAAGTCTCTTTCCCAAGTGGATCAAATCATTTTAAATGATGTATCTGTTTCCTCTTCTTTAGCTTAAGAATATCCAATATTTTGACCCTAAATAAAAGTTAGAACTAACTAACTACATGTTTTTATTGTTTGAGGGAATTATATACATTAGTTATTTTTTTTTATCCTCCTATGTATGACACCTTTTGATCTCAGTGTTGTTAAATAAAAAGATTAGATTATATTACAATAATATATACGTGCTATATTTATTGCATCAACCACTTGATACATGAAACGTAATCCTTATTTTTATAGTCAAGAATCAAGATCTACAAAAAAGAAAGATGTACATAAAATATTTCTCATTTTTTTAGTAAAATTAGGGTATTCCTTAAACAGAAATCAATAACTAGTCCATCAAGATTCTAATTTTTTTTAAATGATTGACATACATCTTTTAACAGATACTTTTTCATACATATAAAAAAAAATATCAGAAATTGAATTTCTCTGTTTAAAAAAATCTGTATTCATGATATTTTATGTTGGTAAATTTGCGCTTTCGTGTCCAATAGAATTACTCTACCCAGTTGGTAAATATATTCAATGCTCGACGTAACTGGTCGAGGTCAAGGATACAGAGCGATTAATTTTCTACTATTTTCAGTCTGAGTAAAAACTGTACGTGAAAAATTTTTCTATAAGTGACTGCAATTGGCAGATCGCAATTATGAATTGTTCAAGACTCTCACGTCTTTATACTGCTCTTCTTGTCATCTATAACTGGCAAGCTTGCCCTACCATGTGTATTATTTGTTGGTCCAAAGCCATATATATGGGATTAGCATGTGAGCTTGATTTTAAGCCATCTCAGTATCAAATTAAAGAAGTTCACAACTGTTAGTGTTTAGCCTAGTTTTAGAAACATAGCATTCCAGGACGTTTAGCCACCCCAGCACACGTAAAAGTTGCTTCATAAATATTAGTAAAAGGCATATATATTAGGTATACACATATTTCACAAAACCTTAAATATATTAAAAAGTAGTTTATCTAACAAATAAATGTATATAAAAATTAAAGGATTAGTGCATGTTACAAATAAAATACCTGCATTTTAAATGAATTTTAATGCCGCCCTTCAATCTGTATTTTTTTTAGTATAACAATAATAATAATAATAATAATAATAATAAAAGTTCAATTGCAAAATTATCAATTAATGAAGAAATCCTACTTGATAATAGATAAATATAGTTTTTCCGAGTAAATGACGGGTGGACAAAATGGAATGGACGAGTATCTTTATTCTCGTATTATTATTCTTGTGAAATATTTATTAACTTACATTGCATATTTACATATAGTATTTGGTCATGGAGTTTAGATCAACTCCTTCGCTCTTCAAAAAGAATCTAGCTAGCCTAGAGTCTATGGGCAACCAAGATTAGGAGAATTAATCCGGACCTCCACCGGCAACACTTCTGACCAATTAAACGACATCCCTATCAGTAATCACTTCATTTTCAACAATTAAGAAAAAATGGGACTATAATTAATTACTAGTAAGTCAGAATAGCTGGAGGGCAGTATCATGTGATCAACCACCCAACTCCTAAGCCTTAATTAAGCTAGCTGTTCAGCACTTCAGAAGCAAGACGAGACCGTTAGCAGAATTGAAATGTAAAAGCACAAGGAAGCACACACGTTTAAACTGGGCGTTGCATTTTGTTTTATACGTAGATTTGTGTTTTTGTTTTTTTGTCTAGATGTGTATATTTTTATGATTTTGCCTTCAAATAATTGTTTTCCCATGTTAACTATCTAAATTGGACTTTTTCTTTTTAAATTAAAATTCTACCATCAGTTCATAACCAAAAAGATGCATCTATAACAACAATAGGCCCAAGCTCCTTATTCAGCCCACAGTTCCTGCGATGCCATGACAATGAGTTCACCATACACACTAAAACAGTATGAAATTGAAATGCATTTCTTAAAGATGAAAAAGATGTGGCTGAAAATAGAGACTTCACTATAAAGTGTAAAGATTATTAGTCAAGTTTTCCAAAGATAGTTAGCCATCTGCTTGAACTAGATAAAATCTACATGAGCTCCAAAAGTCTTTCACCCCCAAATATGCTATTCACATGCCCACGTGCATTAAAAAAAATATTATTATGTAAATATTCTTTTAATGAAATTATGTTTCCATTATATAAATTATGAAAAAAAAAACATATTTTCATTGTATAAGCACAATGAAAATATGTTTTTGTTGTATTTCTTTCAATAAAATATGATTTCATTGACCAAATACACAATGAAATCATGTTTTCATTGTGTATTTTTTTCACATATGACCAAACACCAAAGAAACATGATTTCATTGTTTATTTTGTTAAAAAAATTGTGTTTATGTTAAAGAGTATTTTCAAAATAACTTTTTTAATAGCAATAGGGGTGGAAATAGCAAAAGTAGGGAGATAATAGTCATTCCACAATGCTTCAGGCTAGTGGGTCTCACGTCCAGCCCAGTAAGGCCCGAAGATCAACCCAGCACAAACAAGCAGTATCAAAAGCACTTCTTCCACCGCTGCGCGTCGGTGTAAGAAATTTCCGTTCGTTTAGTAATACGATAGCAGAACTGTGCGCGTTGTGGAATTGCATTGATTTTGGGGCACAAAGCGTGAAGAGAGAGAGATGGAAGGTGCAGACGAAGGAGTAGAGGGGGTTGTGGATTCGAAGGACTTGCAGCAACAGAGCAAAGCTTTCGACAAGCTCACAGACCGCGTCGAGGATCGCCAACTCGATTCTTCTCGAGTCCAAGAGGTTCTTGTCTCTCAAATGTTGCTACAAAATTTCACAATAACGGTTTGATTCGCGTTGAAACTGAATTTCTGCGTTACTTTCTAACGATTTTGGCAGGCCATGGCATCAATTGCTGCATCTTCTGAAGCTGACTGGCAAGCCATGCGTATGAGGTAAATTCATTTTCTATTTACATTCCTTATTTATTTTTCTGTCTTCTACATATGATTAATCAACTCTTAATCTGTATTTTTCTCTCTCTCTAATTTTAGGGAGAAAGAATTGGCTGCTGTTAAGATAAATGCTGCTGATGTTGACATAATTGCAAATGAACTAGAGGTTGGTAACTTGGAATTTTTTTTTGAAATCTTTTGTTTTTTTTCTCAATTAATTGGTTAATTAATATATCTTTTTCTTATGTGCTGTTTCTAACAGCTGGATAAAAAGGTGGCTGAAAGGACCTTGCGTGAGCATAAAGGTGATGCAGTAGCTGCAATCAGGCACTTGCTTCGCTAGAGTTGTGGGAATGGAAGTGTCGATTTTTCCCAAAATGATATTTATCTCAGTCATCTGAATACCAAGACCTAATTTGCTCGGAAATCTTATAGCTATACGTTCCATGTACTGAAACACTTGTTTAAATGTTTACAGGAGTACTATATTCTTACCTCCTGTTTTGCTAGCTAGCACCGGAAAGCATAAATTACATAAAGGAGCTAAGAATAGAATAGATTAGCCAAGCTGTCTTGCATTGTTCTGCTCTTATGTTTGATGCTGACCGTTAGACTATACATTGGGCTCAATTCAATCTAAGTAGTTAGAACTTAGAACCAATAAACTAATAATGTTTCATGAAGGCTAGGGAACCTGGTGTCAGGAGTAGTTCTTTTGTTTTGATATACATAGTTTCAAGCTAGAATTTCCAGCTGGGATTGGGAAAGTGAGGAGTGGGATTTGAACACATGGCATCACCATAGGGAGCACCCCTTGGATGGTATCATACCATTAAAACAATTTTTTCTTGAGAGAAAGTCTGTGGAAATTTAAGGGTTTTGGTACTGATATTTTTTTACCAATAGTTGAATGAGTTCCTATTTAATTATTGAGGCAAAAATTAACTGCACCAAAATTCTTAGATTTTTTGGGGTACCGTAACAATTCTCATCTTTTCTTTCATTCATGCATCAAATTGACCAAAGTTTGGAACTAAATTGATGGATCATCTATGCATAGTAGTGTTGGAGCTTGGAATAGTTGGCGTCTTGTATCTCCATGTTTATTACTGACATAAGTTCATTTGCATGTTCAGCGTGGAACTCCTTCATCTTCAAGTTCAGTACTTAATAATTTATCAACTAGTGGTGTCAAATAGAAAGCCTTTGTACTTGACAAGCTCTTGTAAATTATTGTGCGGGACAGCTTGTGCAAGTGGTTATTTCCATAATGTTGCTACTTCCAAGTTGATAGAGCCTAGATTCTTGTTGTTAATTGAAGTGACATTGTCGGGAAGGAAGCGTTCACTATGTTTTCGCTTGCTTTTCCGTATTGAAAAGAGATTCCCAAAATGCTATTGGAAAAGCATATAGCTGGCTCCAGACACTGCAACAGTTCATGCCATGTACGGTGTCGTTTCTTATCCTTAGTATCGTGAAAGTATAATGCACTTCCCAAGTGATAGAAGCAACCTTAGTCCTGAAGTAGGCTTTATAAACTCCCCACAAGTGAAGTTTTTTCAGATTTCTACTAGTTGCATGGGATGTTTCCCTCCTTATCGTTATTCTTCGGTTGCACATTGCTTACAAGTTACATCACATTTCCACTAGTCAACAAGGAAATTAGTAGGAGGGAAAATAAGGTTATGTTTGACTCAATTGTTTGATAGTTTCAGTTTAAAATATTTGAATACTAAGTTTTTTTTTTTTTTTTGTCACATCAATTAGTTCAAAATGAGATGGAGGAGAGACTAAAGTGTGTAGTTTATTTTAAAAAAATTCAATTAGTTTCTTTTTCATTAGAAGTTATTTTTTCTTCTTTTATAAAAAGTAAGGTCTTTGATTTCTTTTAAGAGTTTTCCTTCAAACGTGTTTGATTTAACTTGAGGAAGAAAAAAAACTAGAAAATGTTAGGCAAATCACTACCTAAATTCAAGCAATCATAGTATTCTATTGAAAAAGCTCATAATATCTTGTAAAAATATATTATATGTAAGGTTTTGACAATGTTATTAGAAACTATTTGTTAGAAATAAAAGGAGTTTTTAATTTGAAATAAATGTTGTTTATTTTATTTTCTATATGTATTACTTTATTTTTATTATAGCATCCATTAGGAAATAATAATTTTAAAGTTCAGTTAATATTTATAAAAAATGGTAGGCCAATAGAATGCCCATGCAATTGAAAATTACCATCTATACTTGGAATTCTTGTCTACACTCGTTCCATAAGATGAATTGAAACAGGCCAATCAAATTCTGAATGGTTTCTTTAAAAGGCTGACTGACGTGCTAAGCTGTACTTTTTTGCTTAAAGTGGGTAATGATAGAGATCCAACATTAACTAAAAACACAGAAGCACAATGACTTTGTGATTCATTTCTAATCTATGTAGTCAAATGAATTTTTTTCCCTTTCTTTTCGCCACCTTCTATACAACTTTTAAATAGTGGCGCAAACATTTGCATAGAAAAGTACAATGCGGGTGGTAAGCGATCCGATTGACAAGACTCCAAACATACAACACCACCAATCAATTGAAGATACTTTAAGATGCCAATAGAGAAGAAAAAAAGATGACTAACCCAATCACCATCAAAAGTTTGGCAATCCCCACCTCTCTTAAGTTTTATCAGTCTATCTCCCTTCTTCATAATAGCTTAGCAAATGGTTGAAGGACTCAGACCAGCTATTTTACATGATTCCAAGACCAGCTGTTTGTACTGTGTACTAGCTCATCTACTTCAGGAGCTTTGGTAAAATATATGCAAAAAAATCATTAGGTATCAGCCACAGCCACAGCCACAGGTGACAGAAAAAATAGCTCCAAGGTTGTCTATGACTCCTTTTGGGTGCTTTCCTTGGCAGTGGATCGGGCTGCCTGGAACTGAATGGCATACTGTTTTTGCAGATCTCTAAGCCTTTCAAGCAGTTCTGGGAACGTTGGCCGGCAAGCTGGATCGCTGGTATAACTCAACAAAAGATGTTTGGTAACTCCACCACATCATGGCTTCAACATTAATGAGTAAAACGACTTCAAAGGACGCAGAAAAATAGATGCGATCAAGGATTTGCATATAAAACAAAATGGCTTAATCCCTATAAATTTTTTTGTCAGCCCTATAAAAAATTTACAGTTTTAGTGTGCCATTATTTACGGATGACGTGACAAACATCTATGGGACAATAGGTCCATTGTTTCTTAAATAATAAGGAATAAAATGAATATCTTTTATATGAAAGACCTATGTGAGTCCTGATTTTTGGACACCCCACAATTTTGAACAACCCATCAACACCTTTCATTTCTCTTAGTCTTTCTCTTCCTATCATATCATATCATCTATTGTACCTATATTTTTCTATCTTTTTACTCTCTTTCTAAGTGTTAACTAGCATTTGGGGTGTCCACAAATATTTTTCCCATAAAAATATCGAGTAACAAACCAAAGTCAACGTTCACCAAAAAAAAAAAACAAAGTCAACTATGCAAGGGCTAATTTCTTATTCACTATATAGTACGAAAAATGTAATATAGGCTACATCAAGTACGTTACCTAGTATTAAATAATTAAAAGGCCAAATGAATCCAGTTTGATGAAACAGCAAGTAATACTAAGATTTTTACTGAAATACGGTAAGCTGGCCAACTTTTGGGGCGCAAGTCACTTCTATGTTCGTTTCGGTGATAAAATTCATGCTTGGATATTCAACGTTATTTTGGGGGATCGGGATTGGGATACAAAAGTTTAACAGAGATGAGAAAACATACCTATGCCAGCAGCTCTCAATTATAGAAGCCCACCGTGGATCAACATTTTTTGGAATTTCTAGCCGTTGATTCATGAATCCTACAGCTCCAATCACCTGCAAGATTCCTAGAGGAACAGTTGTTCATATATGCACCCACAGTGATCATGTTCCATAGTTCCATAAAGAAATCTTCATGTGATATAAAAGCTTCCAGTCACCATGGTCTTTATTAGCATAAAATAAGTGTAACTCAAAAAACAAAATAAGCTGCAAACCAAAGGCACAATTTAAACACCCAACTTGCACCCTCTATGGTATTATAGTTCACTTTCAAGCACTGGAATAACAAATAACATAAAAAAGAAAATGCTTGACCACGATAAAACCACACTCTGCAGTGGATTTCCATTCATTAGGCTTTACTACCATTTCAAGCTGCACATTTATATATTTCAAAGGTTCATCTACACATGAAAGCAATACCTGCATGGAGTTGAGATTATCCCAAGGTATCTTTTCAGTTACAATTTCCCATAATATTACTCCAAAGCCGTAAACGTCAGATCTGATATGTTCCCAAGAAGCAGCAAAAACAGATATTCAAAGTCAGAAAATTGTTTAAAAATCAGTAGAGAGAAAGACTAGTTGAGAGCATAGATTGAACATACTTCTCATCAGAGGGTTCATTACGAAGAACTTCCGGTGCCATCCATTGAGGCTACAAAGCAAAATAATGCTAGGATCAGTAAAATGGTTTTGAGCCTCTAGCGGTGAAAATGTAAAGAAAGGGACAATTGGAAACATATACAATATATTAAAGCCACAGGGAGAAAAAAACAAGACGAGCCTACCGTGCCCCTTCCTGTCTTAGTTGTGAGATATGTTTCATGCTTAAGACGGGAAAGACCAAAATCACCAACCTGTTCATTTAACACGTGATTAAGATATTGTCTAGCTAAGCAGAAACAATGCTAGAAATCTTTAAGCAATCAAGGATAGACTTCCAACCCAACATTGTACGATAAATAGAAAAGAGACCAGTGGCTGACCTTCACAGTCCAGTTCTTATCAACTAGAAGATTTGAAGACTTCAAATCTCTGTGGATGATAGGTGGGTTACAGTGATGAAGATAATTTACACCTCGTGCCTGTAGAAAAAGTAAGTTGTACGCATAAAATATGCTTTGAACAATGATATGATTTCTAAGATATCAATGGAATTTATATTTCCAATAGAAAGTCAAAATTACGTTTTGCTCCAGGAACAGAAATCCAAAAAGAATTAATAATACCAAAAAAGAAAAGGGAAAAACTGAATGATACACTACCAAAAAATACAGCATCATAACATTGATAGTATATCATTATTTAGAAGAAAAAGAGATAGACGTCATACGGTCCATATATCTATTACCAAATACTTACAATATCCAAGGCCATATGAACTCGCCGTCTCCAGTCAAGTTTAGATGTGTTTCTGTGTAACAAGCGGCACAAGCTTCCACTGAAGTCATAAAATACAAATGAACACAGCAGTGATCAGCCCAGCTAAGTTTTAAGTACTTTCTGAAACATAGAATGATAAACTAGAATCATAATGCTCGAGACAAAGGAGTCAAAAGCAAAGTTCAGAACAAACCGTGGGAGAAACTCTGTCACAATGCAGAGACGTTGAGGTGAAGTCACGGCCCCCATGAAGAGAAGAATATTTGGGTGTCGAAGTCTTTTCATGACAGACACCTTCATACAATAAAATATTAAATAAATGTTAGATAAAAGAAATTTTAGGGGGCTGCCAAGCACTCAGGAGGTTTAGAAGAAAAAAGTGATCAAACAGTAAAATGATGAAGTGGAAGAACAAGGTACAGTTCCATATTGGCTAAATTCTAGTGTGTACATTAAGTCAAACTTTTTTATTTTAAAGAAGAGATTAAGATAAAAAATAACTATCTGTCAGTTTATATCACTGGCTAAACAGACTGAACTTTTTACTCAACCAGTCATGCTACGAAAATCATACCTTTATCATTTACGCTAAATTAATGGCTTTACAATGTAATAAATTTAGCAAACATCAAAGTAAGATCCTCCGAGGAAACTATTCTTTTCTAATGAAAACTAATATTTTCTAAACAAGTTTTCTCTCCTAGTTAAATTAGCAGCAACCAAAGTTGTTTTCTAAACCTATGCCACTTCTTCACTAATTAGCAAATTAGGCTACTGGAAAGTATACCTCTTGTCTGAAGGACAGTATCACATCGTCTGAATATTCTTGCTTTGAGAAAACTTTGACAGCAACATCCTGCAAAAACATGAATATAAGTTGACATCAGAATTGCAGTAAGAAAAATGTAGGTTGCAACCTATAAAAGACACATTCTAACATTGTCAGGCTTAGAGTTGCCATCCTCATTTCACAGACCAACCAGCAATCCTAGGATGCCATAACTCAAGAATGGTGAATTAGCACAATAAAGGACTTCAGTATACTAAATGCTAGTAGTACCAGTTGCAACAATCACAATTTGCATAATCAACATATATGAAAAAACTCATACATTCTTTACACCTCAAAAAGGCGAGAAGGAAAAGAACACATCAAAGAAATCTAAGTTACGGTAAATTGCTTGGAGAATATCTTTTATAGTGCATGAAACTAAAACCAGTAATTACAGGAAGAGAAAAGAACATACTGATCCATACCACAGAGCATGATAGACAGTTCCACAAGCACCTGCAATTTAGAATAGGAAACAAGTTATAGGTAAGGCATAAAATGCTTAACAACCACTGTTAACTAGGTACTCGGGTTTAAAAGCATAGGTTTAATAAATTAAAAGAGCTCCAGAAAGAGGCAAATGGCATTTCAAACATAAAAATACTTTTTGTTGTTAAAGTATAGATATTATAAAAAGATTATGTTCTCAAACTTGCCCCTATAGTTAAGAATGTGATTACCTTGCCCAATTTGTTCTCCAATTATCAGGTCCTCCCACAAAATTTCATAATCCAAGCAATCAGTGTCCACATCCACTTTATTATTGACAGCACCACTGCCAGCACTCCCACAGCTGCTGGCACTACTTGTGCTGTTAACATTAAAGGAGGACCAGGATCCTGAAGCCTCATTGTTATTAGGGCGATTACTTTCACCTGCCTGGCTTTCTTGCTTCAAGCCAGAAGAAAGACTCTTCTGATTAACTGATTCATTTTCTTGATCATTCTGTCTCCAGGGACCAGCAACACAAACATTCCCTGCCTCTGATCCTTCTCGATCTTTAGTTCTCCACGGCCATGATAATGTTTTCCTTTGAATCCAGGCTTCAGCCTTAGGTATGATTCTGTGAATAGATTTTCCTTCACTCTCATCACCAGACTCTCTCAGAGCTTTTCCCTGGGATTTTTCTTCAACATGAGAAAATGCACCAAAATGGGATGGTGGCACATCACCTCTGGGGGTGCTAGCTCCGCTAGAATTAGCATCCTCTCTGTGGTCCGAAAAAACAGATTCCGACAAACTATGCTCAGAATGATGACTTTCACCACTCCCACCTTCACGATCCACATTGTTTTCTCCTGTCCAGATTCTTGACTTAACTTTGTTACTCACCTTTGATGCCTGTTTAATGATTAAATGTCAAGAGTCAAGACACACCATGGTATATTAATATTCCATAAGCAAGAAAGTTATTGCACAAACCAAATTTGAAATTTTCGAAGCAATAGAAGCTTGAAGCGGCTGTTGAGTGTCAATGCCAAGTTTATTTGCAATGCTACTTCTAGGTCGGGTTCCACCTGAATCTGAATCTGACTCTGTGTTCCTTACACTAGACATTGGAACTTTCATTTCAAGAAAGGGCCGTGAATCACTAGAGACACAAATTAGCCCAACTAAGCTTCCATCATCATCATAGAAAGGCGTATTAGTTGCTACAGATAAAAACTTCTCCCCCATCTTATTCTTGACTGGAAATTGCCCAGTCCAGCTCTCTCCCATCATAACACGGTTCACTGTATCATTAGCTAAGGCCAAATCCTTAGGGTCTACAAGTAGCTCAATCCCATCCTGCCCTAGAGCTTCCTCTGCTGTATATCCATATAGATTTTCTGCACTACGGTTCCTGCAAAATTACTCCCAAATTACATTTATTTTTATTTTTTTAAAATAAGCCTTTAATGTAGGTTCCCTGAATTCATGCATTCATCCCCATACAACATTACATACTCAACAGTCAACATATATAAAACCTCAAACACAATCAGCACATCCATTTTTCAGCAAAGGGCTATAATCATATGGTCCTGTTTGGAGAAACTTTTCTAAAAATATTTATAGGAAGAAACTTCTCCATAAGTATTTATAAGAAGAAACTTTTCCATAAGTATTCATATAAAAAAAAATAAGATAAAATGAACTCAGGTTCTCTCATAAGCTATACTTATACAACTCGTCGTAGAAAAGTTAAATGTGAAAGTTTCTATAAAAGTAAAGACATTCATATTTTAGGCATCTTCATTACAGAATAGGAAAAAAATATTGAAATTAATAACAAAACAAAATAGTAAAAAAAAAATATGAAGCACTGAAACTAAAGACTGACCACTGACCAGTATATTATGCGACAGTTAAGATCCAATATATGAACAGACTGTCCCATTGACTGCAATATATTAAGATACTGCCGTTCTGTGAAATTGACGGCGGAAGGACCACGGCGCGTAGCAGCTCCTTCTCCTCCGCCGCCGTGAATTTGAGGATCACCGCCGCCGCGACTCTCCCTCTGCAGCGGCGACGACTGTTTAAAAGAAGACGAGCCTCTCTTCCACGCAGCCGGCGCATCGCTCCGCTTCTTCGGCGGAGCGCCCAGTCTGGAACGCTGCGGAGAGACGGAGTGTGACCTCTGGCGATGGTGGCCGTGTCTCACATCGGAGAGTTTAAGTTTCGACATTTCTTGCTTCAGGTGCGCGTGTCCTTCCTCTAGCTGTTGGATCTTCTTCACGAGCTCATCCGTTGGTGGAGTTCCCATTGCAGCAACAACAACACACGCTACTCTTCAGAAGCCTCCACTAATAACAAGTAACAACATTCATCTCCCTTTCTCTCTAGAAGTCAAGCTACCAACAAAGATAGCTCATAAATAAATTAAAATTGATTAGACACACAAAAACAGATTGCGATTAAACTTTCAACTCAACTTGAAGGTCTTATCTCTGACTCTCTCTCTCCAACAGTCAATAATAAAGCAGCAAGAAAACAACCAGCGTTTGCTTTTGCTCTCTCTATCTCTAGTCTTCACCCTTACTTTTTTCTTTTTTCTTTTTTTTTTTTTTGCCTTTTTTCTCTATAATGCTCTTCTCCTTTTTTGGCTTTGCTTACTCTTACTTCATTTCTCTCTTTCCACACTCTATCTCATCATCGTTAGTATCTTAATCCAGCTATTTGGACCAAAAGAAAGTTATTTATTATTATTATTATTATTGTTATTATTACATCATCAACGAAATCCACGCGCGAATCTACGCGTGTGGGTAACAGCCCGTTCTCATTTAAAGTTCTTAATTTTTTACCAATCATCGCTGAGCGTACACGCCAACTTCCTCTGAGCGTGTAGTTTGTGTTTCTTAACGTACTCTGTCTTTTTGGTTTAAAAACTTTTGGGTCGCTTCATTCATATTGGTTCATTCTTTCTCACACCAGCACTTTTTTTATTCCGTAGAGCATGTTACTTTTTTTTCTCTCTTCAATTCAAGAATCAAGAGGACTCCACTTGGTTTAGTTTGTTCAGACACAATATTGGACACATTTTTTTTTCTGTTTTTTCCCTTGTTTGCAAAATTTGTGATAAGTCATCATAAAGCAAAATGAAATGAAACCTCAAATGAGCAGGCAACAGGATATTTTTCTTTACACGTTTTGGGTATGTTCATTGAACTGACACTTTATAATTGAATCTGTTCCTCGGTGTCCATAAAGTTAGGTATATTTAATATCTTTTTAAGTAATTATATATAATTTTAACAACCTCATAATAATAATATTATTTTATAAATGTAAGTGGAGTTATATCAATGTACATTATCAAAAGATAAAAAAATTAAAAGACATCAAAACACACTATTCTTTTATATATTTTATTTTACTTTTTTCAATTCTGTGTGTTTTTAGAATAAAAATAAAAATATTTTGAGATGATAAGTATATGCAGCCGCCATTCACTCTTAAGCTAAGTAATATCAAAATAACAACGTGTCAAAAGAAAATCACGGTTTTGTTGTCTTAAATTCTAAATTTAATAAAATCTTGAAACATCTTCCACTAAAAATCTTGTAATGAGATGTTAGTTTCAATATCTAATCTTATTAAAATTCACATAAAGATTTAGGTATTATAAAAGAATTCACAAGATCTCTATTCTTTTTTTTAATTTATTCTCTCTCACAAAACTGATTTACATTCAATTTTTGTAAAATCTAAAAAAATATTTAAAATCTCAAAATAAGATATATTATTTAGAATTAAAAAAATGAAAAAATCTTAAGATTGATATTATAATATGGGTCCACCAAAAAGAAAAAAAAAATATTTTTTATTAAAAAACTCTCAGTTTCCTTTTATTAGGTAAACAAATCTAACTACGGAGGAAGAATTATGTCATTTGATGAGAAAAATCTCTTTTTATTTTCCGAAAAACTAGAGATAGCAAACTAATTCTCTCTTTTTTCCAAATAATTGAATATTTATTTTTTATTCATAAGAATCAAATACAAATATCAAATACCAACAAATCATTGTATAAAAGAAATATGATTAGAAGGAGATAATTTCCACTAAAAATATATATTTCATATTAATAACATAATAAAAAATACATATATCAAATTTTAACTCAGGCATATTATTTAGTCAATGGAATTAAATTCTCTTAATAGTTTATCATTTTTTTATTATGAATAATAATTTATTTGTTTTGACATATTTTCGTCTAGACGTTTGACAGATTCAATTTTTCATGAAAATATATCTATTTATGAGGTATGGAGTTTTGATACATTTTTTAGAACTCAATGTTGTCATGCTACCTCAAAATATTTATAACTATTTGTGAGTCTATAAGTTTACCTTTAGGCTTTTTAAATATAACATTTTAAGGATTAAATAATTTTTAATTCTTGAAAAATTAGTCCTAAAAAATTAGTTATAATCATACAATAATGTTTGAAGGATTAAAATTACACAATTTTAATATATATATATATATATATATATATATATAAAATTCAATTGAGACAATTAAAATTCAAAGAATAAAATCTCACATTTATGAATTAAGGAACCCAATTATACAATTAGAACATGAAGACAGGCAAGTTTGCCGATTTATTTTTTAATTCATATCATTTGTAACCAAATCCAATCCAATTCAATTTAAATCAGTTTGGATTAGATAGATTTTTTTATTTTGATCATACTTTTATTCTTCTGAAAAAATATTAAATAAATGACAAATATATAGTAAATATTTAAAAAATTATTAAATTTTTTATTTTATATCATTATATAACTAATATTAGAATTTTTTAAATATATTCTATATTAAAAAAAAATTTACAAATTTTGATGATTTTATTTATACATAAAAATATATACATATGCCAATTTTTTCGGTTTTCATCCCCTACATGAAAAGACTAAAATTACAAAAATTATTATACTTGAGGATCAAAGTTTAATCTATCTAACTATATAAGGGAGGAAGTGGCCTGACACGTCTTACTTCCGGAGTAAAAGTTGAATTAACAATTGCTTGATAAGTCCCTTCCTAAAAAGTTCAAACTTGCTAATTACACCCCTTTTTATTAAGTATACTTCAATCTTTTTTTTTAAATCTTAAATTTCAATCTTTTCTTTTAATATTTAATACCTGTTATATTATTTCTTTCATCTCTCTCACATGTTCTTTCTTTAATGCTTAGGCAGCGATATTATCTATATACGCAGGATATTGTACTAGTCAATTACAATAATACAAAATTTTAATATTATTATCATTTTTTATTCCGGAGAGACTTTAAACCATTGGTAATATAATAATTGTTCGTTGGTGCATTTTGCAGGCATTTGGTGCATCTTTCATCTCTCTCTCACCTTTCTTATTGATTCTCATTTTTTTTTTCATTTTTACTTTTGTGATTCTAATGTCAAAGTTTCTTGATGTTTTTAATTTTAATAGTTGCAAGTAGACGTGGGTAAGTGTAGTAATTTTCTGTCATTTTATGTTATGATTTTCACAATCTCCTCCTTTGGATCCTTCATCTTTTGGTGTGTATATATATATATATATATATATATATATATATATATATATATATATATAAATCATCGATAATATAGTAATTGTTTGTTGGTGCATCTTGCAGGCTTTTGGTGCATCTTTCATCTCTCTTATTGATTCTCATCCTTTTTTTTTTCTTTTCATTTTTACTTTTGTGATTATAATGTCAAAGTTTCTTGATGTTTTTAAATTTAATAGTAGTAAGTAGTCGTGAGTAAATGCAGTGGTTTTCTTTTATTTTATGTTATGATTTCCAAAATCTCCTCCTTTGGATCATTCATCTTTTGTTATATATATATATATATATATATATATATTATTGAATTTTTTTTGTTCCAAAAGTTAAAAACTCTATGAACTAATTAAACACCCATTGTTAGTTATTATCACTCTTTCTCAATGTTGTTGATTCTCACCTCAATTGGCTGAGTCTAATTATTGATAGGTTTTTACAGGTGTGACAAGAGATAAATCCTTAAGTAGATCAATCACTTAAGGCCTGATTTCAAGAGAGGTATATTATTACAAGAAAAAAAAATTATTGAACTTCACTCCTTTCTTTCATTATTGAACATCATGCAATTTTTTAAATATCTTTTCAGTCTATATAGTATGTTGTCTTAACTACATTTTTAAGAGTCATGTGTGTTCAAATATATTTCTTGTGATATATGACTTCAGCTTTGTGCATTAACAAAAAATAATAAAAAAAAGATTATAATAATGTATGTTATATCACTCATTTTTATATTTTTCTTATTTTACATTTTATTTTATTCTTTAACATTTTTAATATTAAATAATTTATGTTTATTAAAATAATAACATTCAGTTCATATATATATATATATATATATATATATTATAAAAGTTTTGATTTTCAAAAGAGATATATTATCAAAAAAAATTATTATTCAACTTCATTTCTTTTTTTCTTGCTCTTATTTTTGTTGCACATCTATTTTGTCATTAATAAATTATGTTAGAT
>PYAF01005783.1:564014-589417 GCA_007407185.1 Glycine tomentella
AGAAAATCAAATCACACATAGGTTATTTATTGTATAAATATTAAAAATTAATAAATGAAATAAAAAATATTCTTATGATAATTTTTTGGTAAATGGAGAGAAAAAGAAATAATAAAACAAGAAATTATTTATATTTTATAATATATAAATAATTACAAAAAATAACTTAATATTACTTTCATATAAATCTTTAATAATAAACATAAATTAAAAATAGTATGATATTTTATTATTATTTGTAGAAGAAAAAATATTTTGAAAAAGATTTTTTGACATTCAATACTAGTTGACAGAGGAAGAGAGAGAAGTATAAATATAATTACTAATATGATTTAATTGAAAGAGCAAGATAAAAAAAAAAAAAATAAGAGTATCAAATTTGTGTGAGTGTCAAGAAATCAAGACTCGGATATTTTTTACACCAAGTGAAAATCCTTCAATTTTTTCTCTCTTCTAAATATTATCTGCTTCAATTATTAATGGTTGGTTTCGTGCACATCAATAAGTGCACGCCCACAACTTTAGGAGGCGTGAAAGGTATAATGAAAGGAATGGAATCCGATAATCTTCCCCATTTAGGAATATATTTTCATCTGATTTTCACCATTAGTAGAATTACCTGACTTTCACCATTATCTCAGTATTCATGCAAGCGGACAAATGTCTTTCACTCAGACACCAAGAAAGATTAGTGTGTTTATAATGACACACTCGCTGATATGATATAAGAAAATTGTGCAGCACCTTTCGATGGCCTACTAGATCTGTTATTAGCAACAACAAGAACAAAAAAAAAAACTTCGGCAAATTAGCAGTGTAATGCGCTCGAACTTGGTGACCATTTTCTTTTGAAGCCATAGTAGAACAGTGTCAGAGTCATTAAATTTTTTTATTCCATGCCAAATTTTGTGTTAAATTTTTTTTTAGGTAGTGTCAAATTTTATTTTTAATCTTAATAAATTATATAAGTATATATAATTATTAAAATAAAAAAATTCTGCCACTCAATAATTGTAAATTTTATTTTTTAAGTAGTGTCGTGGTCATCATTGATTTCCATCTAACTTTGTCATTGAGAACATAGAAGATCTTCATCAAGAGAAGGAACAATTTTCAATTTGAGCAAGTGTTAATAGTTAAAATTGCAAATGGTTTTCAAAAGAAGTTTTATATTTATGAAGTAATAATTTTTATTAGTGATCCTATTAAAAAATAAAAGTTTAAATGTGAAACATAAAATTAATTTTTGTTTGTAAAATTTTCCATTAAACAAGTAAATATGGTTTGTAACTTAAGTATTGAAAAAAATAGTGATACTAATTTCTATAATAATATTCATTATAACAATTTTTGTATAAATAATTTATAATGATTTCAATAAATAATAATAATTTTGATATAAATATTTTTTGATAGTAATAATATTAATGATAAGTTTAATCATACATGTTATGACGATCTACTAATAATTTCAATGATAATAAACAATAGAGATTGGATAAAAGTACAGTTTAAAGAAGAAATAGAAACAAAAGTTCAAAAAAATTCAAAAAAATAAACTAAAATTTTATTAAAAATAGGATGAATACATACACTTCAACCTTTGAACCAATAATCATTTTCGTGTAAGCAACTTAAATAGTATTTGAGAATTTGAATGATAGTGATACAATCCAACAAAAATGACTATCAAATATCTTTATTTATAGACTTTTATTACTAACAGTCAAAATATAAATTTTTTCATATCATACAAGTTTTTAATTACTTATATCTAACTACTTTTAATGTCTTTGAGTAATCCTTTATTGCCAACCATTGTAACTTATTTTTTGAATTCGAATTCAAACTTCTTGTTTAAGCTTTCCATTCTCCCATGTGTGTAATAGTTTTATCGAAAATCATCTTTATCGAAATGACAATTTTCAAATGTATAAGATATTATCAAAAGTAATTTTATTGAAACAGTTTTCTTCTGATGCACAATTCCTCATCGAAATGTCTTCATAAAAAAAGAACTTAATTTCTCATAACTTAGAAATTTCCTCAAATGGAGATAACACTAAGTTATCTCATGAATGAATTTTTAATACAACTTACAAACTGAAGATGGCTAGATATCAATAGACTCGTAATATACTAGTCTAACAGCTAAAAACTAAATCATTCTAGCGAGTGATGCATAATTTCCCAAAAGATGCTAATTTGAAGCATAACAAGGTTCCTCCTGCCATACAGAACCCCCTCACTTTGTGTAAAGAACATCCTCCCATGGGTGTCGGTAGAGTGGTTGTTTCAATCTCTTCTGGTCAAAGGTATGCCTGAAAATATTAATTAAAGAACGATGAATTAGTACAAGTCCCAAATACTGTATGTATTTTTTCCTTTGTGCTTGTGGAGGTGGAGATCGTGAGTCCAATTGATTCACCCAACACATCTAGTCACTTTAAAGATGTCAAAATGCAATGAAGTTACGAGTTTTGACACACAGAATGGTTGTAATTTGTGTGTGTATACCCAAAAATGCTATCCGTTATTTACTGAAAAAGAAGAAAATAAAATGCTCTTCCCGACAAATATATATAATCAAAATGAAGCTCACCCAATCAGACCAATGGAGCGTGCCAAAACAAAAAGCCCATTCAGATAGCCAATCTCCACAATTTCATCAACCTCTTGTTTGGTGAACATTCCGCTACCAGCAAGAAGATCCAAGAAAAGTGACCCGATTGCACCATCTACGTTTAGAACTAGGTTATTTGCCTTGGTGAGGGTGTAGTTTTCAACTTCAACAGCATACTCCATGTATTTCACAGAAGGAAAATGCGTGCGTGCAAACTTCTGTAGCAGCTCGACTCTCTTATCTTTGTTGTCCCTATTCTTGATTCTAATTTACAGAACAAAACCAAGCTTCATACATTTAGATTTTAAAAGAAACAACAACAAAAACAAAATAGTTATAAATTAGTAAAAGAACACACAGCATACACTACCTGTGCCCTATTCCTGGAACACGGATGCCCTTCTTCTTCATACTTTCAACAAATTCATAAGGCGTAAGACTCTGTAACAAGAAACAGCATAGCACATGTTAAAACTGTAGTTGGATGGCCAGCTTCACAGGAAAAGGCTATTAACCATACCCTGTCATAAGCATCCTTGAAATAGCGAGCAGCATCATCAATGGCACCCCCAAATCGAGGACCAATTGTAAGCAAACCTGTTTCATAAATAGTGTAGAGACACGGCCACTTAGTCAGATACCAAGCATATTTAAGCAGTAGAAAGACTAGAAGCATGTATTTACCTGAAACAAGACAGGAGACAAGGTCCTTCCCAGCCCTTGCTGTTACTATAGAATTGTGAGCACCAGAGACACAAGGACCATGGTCAGCACATAGCATGATACATATCTGGACAACAATCACCAATGAAACGTATCAGAAAAATATAAGCAAGAAGATGACAAACATACACAATGACTTATCTTTAAAAAGCTTGAGCATAGACAGCTTCACATGCTTAAGAGATAAACATACATTGCAAGAAAGGGAGAAAAAGTTTAAGCAAAGCTCTGCAGACTGGAGTATGAACAGTCTACCTCAATAAATTGAGTACAGTAACGGGGAAGGCTGCGTTTGAACCACAAAAGAGAGATAACATCACCCACACCATAACCATTTTCAATAATGGTAGACATTGGTACACCAGCATAGCATGGCTCCTCACCTTTGGAAAATAATGGAAGAGAAGTTTAATTTAGCTATCAAATGTGTCTAGGATGCCTAAGTTCCATGTTACAGCTTACAAAATTAAAGGATTCCAACATACCTCTGTCATCAGAGATGGTGGAAATAATGTGAGTTGGAGCACGCACTTTTCCACTCCTAATTGCTGTGTTGAGGTCCTCAGGGATTGGTGGAGGAGTAAACTCATCAATAGGTGTGACGTTCCCTTCTTCAACCTAACAAAAGAAAAAAACAACTATGATATTCAAGCTAATCTAGGAAACTAAAGAGACTTCTTTAAAACATTGCTCCCTTTGGGAGATGGGGACAAGGTAAAAATATCAGTTAAAGAGATGAAAAATTTCAAGATAAACTAACCAATTTGTCAAATGTTTCCTTTATTGCATCTTCAAAAGCTTCAAATGAAGTGGGAACAACAGCTCCAGCTTCTTTTAGTGCCTGATTCTTTGCTTGAGCAGACTCCATCTCACCACCACTTTTAGCTCCCTAATTTATACAAGTGCCAATGAACATCAGGAATTTGGCTCCCTTATTATAAATGCTATAACTGAGAATTAGTCAAAAATATTGGGCCAGTGACATACAGCATGACCAAATTGCACTTCAGATTTGAAGAGTCGTGCACAGGTTCCGCTAACCCAAGCAACAACTGGTTTAGTCACTTTCCCTTGTTTTAGGGCTTCCACAAGAGAATACTCATCACGCCCACCAAGTTCCCCAAGTACAACCATCATTTTAACCTGAGGTTTAATGTAAATACAGACTGATCATTCACAAGAAAATGATATACTCCAAATCGTTGGCAGTTCTTAATGAGTTGCAGATAAAAGTGAAATTCTACCTGTGGTATGTTGTTAAACCGCAAAACATGGTCAGAAAGTGTGGAGCCTGGGAAAACATCTCCACCAATGGCAATGCCTGTAGCAAAACAAGACATTACAATATAATTGAAAACTACCATTAAGAAACACAGGAAAATAAACCTCGGCAGTACCTTCATAAATTCCATCAGTTACACGGGCAATAGTGTTGTATAATTCATTGGACATCCCACCCTGCAGTTCAAATTTTTGTTCTTCTCTCAAAACCATTGGTGTATAATAAGACCATGCAAAAGAAATAAAGCCTCAAATTCCATCTTTCTTGTGAATATAAACCATTGTCTGTTAATCCAATATTGGATAAAAGTTATTTCACTTGCAAAATACAAGCACATACTCTTAGCTGTAGTAGCTAGAGCCACTATTTATCAACAGTAAAGGGCGTGGGGTGGGGGAATGGCAGCTACTAATTAGTAATGTTACAGAATCCAATCATGCAAGTTTACTACCAATTTACACTATTAAGCAGCACTGCACTTCTCTATTAAATTGATACATCACTCTAGAGCCATAATTTCTATTCTGATATCAATGAGATTGAGTGCTCACCAAAATATTAATAGCTAAGTATGTTTCATTCTTTCAGAGTAGGACTAGATAAAAAGATCTATCCTTAATATGAGAAAGGTGAGGTGAGAAAGAAAAATGACAAACAGGAAAATGAATAACTACATACAGATTTAGAAACAAATCCAACAGATCCAGGCCTGTAGAGCTTGCAATGAATTATGTTGTCAATTGTTCCAGCTGTGTCACCTATCTTAAAAGCACCAGCTTGAATTCCTCCAACAGTGGCTGGGCCAATAACAACCTAGCACATCATCACCACTAAAATTAGTATTTCCAGCCTATTCTCTTTAGCTATGAAGTTGATTTATTTAATTTGAATTTCCATTTCTCCTCTCACCTTATTGTTTGCTCGAGCATACGCTATCAGTTGCTTAGTGTCTGACTCTGGTACACCTTCAGCAATAATAGCAACAACTCTAATTGTTGGCTGCTTCAAAGCAGCCATGGATGATGCAGCTGCACTGCAAGTATATCAAACTATTCTCATGATACCATTCAATAAGATACTCCTGGAGTCGAAAGGACTAACAATAATGATAGCAATACCAACCTTCTAAATGATGCAAAATTGATGAACACATCAGCAGTGGGGTGTGCAGCACAAGCTGCTTCAATACTGAAAAAAGAATTCAACATATGGCTAAGAACACTTTAAACTTGGACAAACAAAACAAGAATTTCCTTTCATGACAAGTTAGTTTATATTTTAGTGGCATGTGAAAACAGTAAAGAGACCACAAAAATGGAGGGCGGGGAGGGGGAACTCTTGATTATGTTTGGATCACTAAGTCCAAATTTAAAGCAGAAAAGAGACAATTTGTGAATTATGAATCAAACACACGTACTCAGCATGAACTGGGATGGCAATTTCCACCTGACCAAAAAAGAGCTTTTGAAATCCCTCAGAACCAGGATTAATTATTCCAGCAACAGACGGTGTTTCTCTTCCTGCGAATATATAATAGGATCTTCCATTAATATTAAAAGCACATTAATATAACACACAAATTTGCTACTGTCAGTCTAGAAGAATAGTAAGAATTTAATATGATAAAGTTGATGATACACACCACAAAGAAAGTCAAAGTCAAGCATCCGCTGGATGGGAAGTTGCTTGTAGTTGTAAAACAAAGCTTGTGTAGCAGGGGAGAAGAGTTGTCCAGTGGCCATGACGAAGAAACAGATAGATCTGATGACATACTAGTTAATTACTTTCTATAATGCAGTAGAAACTAGATACAGTATAAAGGAATATATGACACCATACCAAAAGTCACATTTGAAATGTAGTATAAATAACTAAATGAAATATTGAAAGAAAAAAAAACTTAATCAGACAAAATCGCATATAGAAATCGAAATCTCTCTCCAGGATTCAACATTAATAAACTATTTTAATTTATAAGCAGTAAAACGAAGATAAATTGTTTAAGATACATAAATTATAAAATAACCAGAACCCTCTTAAGGCTGATTCACTCACTAAAAACAATAATTCCAGGATCGGAGGACTGATTCAGAAACAATCATTGAGATGCACGAATTGATGATGTAACAAAACAAAAGTAGATCAACCAGATTCATAATACGAGGAAAGTAAAAAAAAAATCCACGTGTCGGGTCATGAAGTCATAACACACACACACACACGGAACACCAGAATGTGAAACCTCTGAAACTTGGAAAGCAAGAAAGCAAAACATTCAGCAAAGGCATTTACGAAGAAAAACCACACGCGTCCCTCACTCTTATAACAGCGGAAAAGGAAATGCCAAAGTACATTGAATTCCGCACTTTAAAAGAAAGGAAACAAAACGAAGAAGCAAATTTGTCAATGCAGTGAGTAAATGAGACCGAAGACCAAACAAAGTCTTAAACCACCACCAAACAGCTACCCTGACAAGACAGTCGTGAAATTAGGCATTAAGTTCAAAAACTAAAAGCTAATTAACGCTCGTCGAACGTACTAATTAACGTAACTCGCCAGATCCGAAATTCCCCGATTCCGCATTAATTATTGTTTTCAAAAGAAACAGAATGATAACGTGAAAGTGCAGGTTCTCGGTTTTCAAATTCGGAAGAAAAAAATAATAATACGGAAGAGACGAATCAGATTCAGTTACATTATTAGGGAGCATTGCATGGGATAAAACGTTAACTCACAGAATGGGAGGGGATTGGAATCCGCGGCGGAGATCAGAGATTGAAAGAGAGGGAATCAGAGTGGCCTTGTGTGGAATGGAGTGAGTGAGTGAAGAGAAGGAAAATGCTTGAATTTCAGATGGGTGCTGGAGAGGAATTAAGTTACTATTATTTTGATATATTGAATGAAAGAGAACGAAGGCGAGAGGGATCACGTGGCGGAAGGTAGTTAGATATGAGTCACGTTTATCATGACTGGTTTTATTGGTTAAATCCCATCCACATTCTCATTCTGCAATGTCACGTTACTCTGCCTCTACGCATTCAACTTACTGCACTTGTTTTGCGAAACAGAAGAGGAGGCAGTGGTTGGTCTTATATGCGTGGTGAATCAGACCCCAAGTTAGTAGTAACATATTAGTATTATTTGTTGCAATTGATTTAACATAAACTAAAATAAAATGCATAGTGGAGTGGAGTGTCGCCCATTATTTTTTTTTAATTAGAAAAACTCACACGAGTTTCGTCTTTATTGTTACTAGTTTATCAAAGATACTCTGTATATGAAGTTCGAAAGTTATTTATACATGTAATTATTGAGTGTAAGTTATTTTAAAAATATAATTATTATTGGAAATTAAAATAAAATATTATAGTAATTTATAATAGTTGAGGGTAAAAATATCCTCAAAAAATAAACTAAATGGGATTATTTCCTTTATAATAGTTATAGATTATTTTTTTAGCTCATTAGGCATCTATATACCACTTAGTAAGTATTTTTTTGTTGTTGATATTGATACAAAGTTACTTCCATTAGAAATAATATGATTTGTTTTATATACAAATATCAATCAAGATTTAAATATTAAATCACTTGATTAAAAAATATAAATCGTTATCACTTATCTTAATCGTTGTTGGTTAAGCGATATGTATTAGGACATATTTTCCTTTGCATAATTTTTCTTTGATTCAACAAAAAGTATGACAGTAACTATTAATTTTTTAAAAATAAAAAATATTAGGAACATTTTCTCTAACATTCTCTTCTATAAATTGAATTTTATCAATATTACAAATTTTCCTCATATCTCAAGTGATTTAGGGATACTAATTATCCAAATTTGTAATTTTTAATAAATTTAAGTAAGGGTGCCACGGGTTGGTTCGGACCGATTTTGACAAAATTCAGAATCCAACTCAATCAAATTTAATCAATTTGGTTCGGTTTCATTTTCAATTTTTTTTTTAAAACTTCACTCATTCATGAATGGTTTGGTTTGATTCGGACCAACGAATTATCTATTTAAATTTGATATTTTTTCTTCTTCTTAGAACTATTATTTTATATCATAATTCATCCAAATATTCAATACAATTAACACAATATTACCAAATGGCTGAAAGTAGTAAAATTGATACATTTAATACCATCAACATAATATTCTAAAACAAACTAATACAAATTAAAACAAAATATTCTTCAACAAGATTTATTATAATAGTCTGAATCACAACTATTTCATATAAACTAATTATTTGCAATAAGTTTTGCTACAACCAGATTGTTACACTAAAGGAAATAATGCGCTACCACACCCTCCCTGGTTGTCAAATTATTTTTTTAGTTTTCAACATATATATATAATTTATATTTTAATAATGAGTTCATGGGTTAGGTCAGTGGGTTAACATGTCTATAAATCTAAACTTGTGTCTCAACTTGTATATGAACAATTTTAATCGATTTGGTTGAATTTTGATCTAAATACATAAATGACTCAACTCATATTGTTCATATCGATTTGGATCAATTCAAATTTAAAGATAACTCATATCGATAAACACCCCTAAATTTTAGTCAATAGTAAAAATAGTATTAAAATAATATTATTAATATTTTTTTAAAAAAATTATCATCATCATTATTATTACATAGAATATTTTGTCATATACAAACTTCATACTCTTTAGACTGTACATTACCATATTTTATAATGATAATAATAAAATAATAGAATATTTGTTATGGCTATTATTTATTTAAAAAAATATTTTCAGATAAATGAAATGACAATTACTATAATGGAATAAGAGTTATGGTTTATAATAATAATACTAATAATAATATATTATTTCATACTTAATATAATATAATATTATATTATGTCTACACTTAAAAATATTAAATTTTAATTATACAGTCATATATAAATAGTTGAAATTAATTTTATTTAATTATAATTTAAATTTCATGATCATGCATAATATAAAATAATTTTATATTGTGAACGTATAACTTATTTTGTTTATAATTTTTACTGCTCGTATATTATGCACTAAAACATTATTATTGTTATACACATTTGAATTCTATCACAATTTTTTAATGTGGAGAAAAGTATTTTGAAGTATAAAATCCAACTATAGTTTTAACATGTGGTGATATGCTTTCTTGTTACAGAGTCTTACACCTTATGAATTTGTTGAAAGTATGAAGAAGAAGGGCACATCTGTGTTCCAGGAATAGGGCACAGGTAGTGTATATAGTGTGTTCATTTGCTAATTTACAACTGTTTTGTTTTTGTTGTTGTTTCTTTAAAAATCTAAAATGTATGAAACTTGGTTTTGTTCTGTAAATTAGAATCAAGAATAATAGGGATAACAAAGATAAGAGAGTTGAGCTGCTATAAAATACATGGAGTATGCTGTTGAAGTTGAAAACTACACCCACAGTGGTACCACAAGCACAGTTAAAATGTTTTTGCAGCAGAAATCAAATCCCAGAAAAATATAACACAAGATTTCCTAATAATGCTTGACTGTTACATTGAGTTTAAGTGTAGCCCTAAGATTAGCAATATCCATAAACACCGTTTCCATAATCCCGTACCCCTTCACAAACCTGAAATACCCCGTTCCCGACACAACCCCGAATTCCCGTTCCTTCACTGTGAAGATATCAGATCCCTGAATTTCCAAGCTGCTTCCTTTGAATTCCCCGTCGGTGAAGATCACGGAGAAAACCATGTACAGGCCTTTGCCATCAAGCTGCGAATTTACGTACATGCCCTGGGCCCTACCAATGAGCGTTGACTCATCGCTGGGTCCCACTGTTACTGGGTCGTCCACGATTGCCACGGTGCCAAAGTGCAGGATGTTGGAGGCGGGTCCACTTTTTCCGGCCACCGTGGCGGCGGTGGAGTCCTCGCCGGTGAAGTGGTCGTGGACGTAGAATACGAGGTTGGTTTGCTTTGGTTGGAGCCTGGGGAAGGTGTAGGCCACATAGAGGATGGTGAAGGTGAAGATGAAGAAGAAGATGTTGGATGTGAGGTTCAGCGGAGTTGCCATGACCCTGTTTTTCTAACTGGCGTTAACTTAATTGTGGTCGATCATGATGCTTGTGTTGTGTGTTGATTAATCAAGACTCCTACTGGTTATTAATTTAATTGTGGCTGGTCAAGAAGATGCTTGTGTGTTGATTAACCGAGATTCCAAGTGGAAACTGACAAACGAAGTTGATTAGTTGAGATTCCAACTGCATATAAGCATTTGACTTGCATTGATATTTTGAGGTGCCAAATTGAAAAATAATCTGTTGTTTTAATGGTATATATATGTTTTTATTTTGAAAGAAAAACGTTTGATGGATACTTTATATATATATATATATATATATATATGCTTACACTGTAAATTTAATATATCTCATTCTCAATATAATATATTATTTTGGAGTTTAATTTTTCTATTTATTTTAAAATAATACACTGTCTAATTAATGGTACTGTAAATATATATTTATGATTTTTTTATTTATCATATGAATAATAAAATGGTGTATAAATATTGATTTAAAAAAATATCTTTATTGTTCTATAAAAAAATGTTCTTATTATCTTTTATGTTGAGGACTTTTTTTAATTCTTTTCCAAGAATTAAAGAGATGACCATTTTTTCAGCCACCAAATCCAATAACTAATTCAATCCAATTAATGTTAAATCCAATAACTAATCCAATTAAAGTTGGATTGGATTGACATAATGAAAAATAAAGGTAAATCCAAACCAGTCTAACTCAATTACGTTTAATTGAATTAGATTGAAAAATAGATAAAACTCAACCAACCCATACCACTTACACCCCTAGTCCTACACTTGGAGGAAAAGAAAATGAGAGAAAAATATAGGTATAATAAGATTTAGGATTAAGTAAGTTTTTAGTCTATAAACTTTTTTGAAATTCAATTTTTAGTCTTTAAATAAAAGTTTGACCGATTAAGGTCCTTCCACTTCTTTTCATTCTAAAAATCGAATTTCAAAAAAGTTGATAAACTTTGACCGATCAAACTTTTGTTTAAATTTAAAAATTGAATTTCAAAATAATATTTAAGGACTAAAAACTCACTCTTCTGTGGGGGTGTTAAAATGAAGAGTGATTCATGTATAATTACTCTTTTGAAAACAAAGGTTAACTATTGGGGTGTAGGATGGATGAATGTCTCTTAGGATTGTGTTTGGAATAAAAGAGAGAAATTTTATACTTTTTTTTGTGAGATTTGTATTTTTTACACTTCTACTTTAATTTAAAATTTTATCTTCTATTTTTATTCTATAAATCAAATACACCTTTATGGTTTAATTGCTAAACCACAATTTTCATAATAGTGGAGTCTTTATCCTATGTTCCCCTGGTATGGTGGATAGAGAAACATTAATGCCCTACATAAGTTGACATTCATGATATCAATTTCAATTTTGTTTCACTTTTTATTTGAATTTAACTAAAATTAATTTAAACACACAATTTATTGTATTTAATAATTGAAAATACTAGTTGGAGGAATGTCTAGATGAACATTTATCACTTTTATACATTGTCATGTTAATTTCTTTTTTGTTATCATGATATTGCTGTGGACTATTTATAAGTTTTGTTAATGATTAATCTCCGTTAGATAGCTTGACTTATCATCTTTAGTGGGTTTTATCCTTCTGATCATATATTTTCATCTACAAGACTTGAGTCCAAATTCTTACATCAGAGGATTGAATCCATAACTACTCAAACCAATGACTTGTTGGTCATTATTATCTAACATCACATGACAATCTTTGTAAATATAATCAATGTTACTTTTTTCCTTCAAATTTTCAAAATTAATTAAAGTACTAGTAATGGATATAAGTATGAACGTTTATGTATCCAACCAGAAAAAACAATAATATTAAAGGTACTATTATCCATGCAAGTTTGAGTTTGAATATGAGAATTATTTAAAAATATAAATATATAGAATTTGTTTGGGTAAACTTCTTTAGAAACACTTTTAAAAGAAGAAAATAAGAAGAAAAAAATGACTCATTGAGTAAAAATAAGTTATCTATTAGTTATTTTTTAGAAGTTTACCAATATAATTTATCTAAAATATGAGATAACATATACAAATGAGCTAATAAAAAATTCATTTTAGTTTATGAAGGAGTTCATTTAATTTTGTTTTTCTTATTTTCTTTTTCTAGAAGTACTTATAGAAAAATTTATATACAAACAGACTCATAAACGAATATTATAATATCATATATTGTCATTGTTATATATATTCGTCACTAACAAATAAATAATATACACGTGATAGACAGTGTGAGCGCGAGTATGTGTGGCTTTTATTATTATTTTTTGATTGATTTGATTTGTGTGTGCACTTTTTTTTTTATTAAGAAAATGATTGATTTTAGTATGAAAGGAGTTACATAGAAGAACATGGTAGAAAATGATTGCATGATCAGATATTTTAAGGATTTCTTTTTTCTTTTCTTTTAACAAAAATTAGAGAAAAATCAATGAATTTAGATGAAATTATAAAATAGTTAATAATTTATGAATAATTTTTATGTGGATCTTATTTTGGCTTCTCTGATATATTTGTTCAAGTTTCGCCACTGATCATAGACTATGCATTTTTTTTCTTTTGTGTGACTTCGTTTCAGATAGCTTTATTGTTGAATTGAGAAACATTATGCTTATGAATACTTCGTTGATGATGGAAATGAGATTAGTAGTGACTTTATCGTTGGCAACAATGTTTCGAGTGATGCACCCCTCTAAGACTATCCTCATACAAAATATTAAAAAGAGAGAGAGAGAGAGACTGAAACAATTCTTTTTGTCTCTTGATTGTGGGTAACAAAGGAAAAAGAGAAAAAAAAAAAGGTGAGCAAAAAAGTGGTTTCCTAAAATAGATTTTGGCTCTTTTAAAGTGAGAAAAATGCACTTTAAAAGATGTATTTTATTTTATCACAACTTTCAATAATTAATATTCTAACCAATGATTGTAAATAAACTTTATTCTCTAGAGTGCATCTCCTCATATTAGAGGAACTAAGTCCCCTAAAACAAGCTCTCAATGTGAAGAAGTTGAATGTGGGGATTAAATTAGAAGTATATTTAAAAAATGTATTGAAAAAAAATTATTGATTAGGGAAAATATAACATCGTTTGTCCATGTTTTGAGATGAGGTAGCCCATCATGTGATTTGGGTTATAAGCCCAAATCAAACAATAATAACAAAATTTTGAAAAATTATAATACTAAATTTTGATTTTTTTGTTGACAGGTTGAATCTTGAATAGTTGAATATTTAAAAGACCAAAATGAACCTGTATTCTTCACATTATCTATGTCTACTGTTTAGAAAACTGTTAATATTCGTAATTATTATTTTTTACAACCATCACCTTCGATTATAATAAGTTAAAGTTATTTTCATTTGACATTATTGCCTGTACGTAGAATTTTATTTTGTTTTATTATTATTTCCCTTGTTTATTACCATCAAATGCGTGGCCGTGAATGAATTCGTATGTAATTGTTTTAGCTTAATTCAACTTGAGCAAAATTACATCCCATAAAAAAATACCTTTAATTTCTACAAAATAATAAATAATTCTGTTTAAATTACCGTGAATATCAAAGTTATAATTTTATTTTGACGTAATTTTTTTTCATTTATTAATCGTTCTGATATATCTATGTTCGTAAAATCACGAACACGACCACAGTTGCCAATCACGAACCCACACGTATGACTAAAATCTGCTTCATGGATGAAGGCCTCAGCCAAATAAGCCATGCGGTTACGGGGATAATTTTAGTCCACTGACACATAACATGCACAATTTCTGAACTGCCCTTCCACCTGAAATCATACATTCATGAATGATGAACTCATCAACAAAGCAAAATGTTTTACTTGTCCAACAGAGGGTCATAAAAGTAATTCTACATGCTCTTCTTCTTCTTCTTCTTCGGCATTCAACGGTTGGTTTGCACGTAATGAACAGGAAACAGTTTAGTCCCGTAACCAGAATGAACGCCCTCCTTTCCTCTTCCTCTTCCTTTTCCACCTTCACTTTCTTAACTCAGTCCAAGAACCCCAACTACCTCTTCAAGTTCACACACAAATTACCCATTTTACCCCTACACTCACCTTCTCCATGTTGCTCCCTGAGTGACTCGTCCTCCTCGTCGACCACGGTGCTGGACAAAAATGCCCTTTCACCCGAACAGAATTCTCGCATTGCAGGTTCGCCAGAAGACTCGAGCTCCGAGAAAAACCTCGTGGTTCGCCGGCCGGTGACCGCTTTTTCCGGCGAATACTCCGGCCAGGAGGAGGAGGAAGAAGAAGAGGATGACCCGAAGGCTTCGGCGATCGACGAGGGGCTCGCGAGATTCGCGAAGAAGATGCCGATGTTTGAGCCGGAGAGGATGGAATCCAAAGAGAGGCCACTCGCAATTAATTTGGACTTGGCGTTATACAGGGCGAAGCTTTTGGCTAGAAGAACATTTCAGTATGATGAAGCAGAGTCACTACTTAAAAAGGTGTGGTGTAGTGTTTTTTTTTTAGTTCCTAATTTGTTTTCTAGAAATATTGCCAAATTTTGCTTGGGTTACTTTCTGATGGTGGATTTTCTTGTTTTGTTTTGAATGTGAATGAAAGTGTATAAGCTTTGGGCCCGAAGATGGTCGACCTTACGTGGTACTTGGAAAGATTTTGAGCAAGCAATCCAAAACAAGTGAAGCCAGAGAGATATACGAGAAGGGTTGCCAGGCTACTCAGGGTGAAAATGCCTACATTTGGCAGGTTAGTGTTCAAATGTGTTTTTGCATGTCATGATCACGGTTCACATTGACATTGATATGTTTGGTTTCCTTCAAAAGTACATTTATGCAAACTTTATCAGGATTGAAACCTAATTTCAATAGAAAGCAACATCAAGATTGCTTTTTGGAACTTAAGTTTGCAAACTCTAATTCAAACATACACTTATTAGTTTATAGGTTGGAACTAACTCATGGATTACTGGAGAAACAATACATACATGCAGTTTCTTACATGCTTTTGATTTTCTTTTTCAATTAGAATTAGAGTTTCAAGTTGGTAATTCGTGTAATAAAGGTTTACACGAAGAGAGAGTTGCTATGGTAACCAAAAAAATCTAAGGGTTTTGGTACAGTTATTTTTTGGGCTACTAGTTGACTAAATTTGGGCACACCAAGGTGGAGAGAGAGGGAGAGAGTTTCTCAATAACAGTACCAAAACGCTTACTTACAGTTTCTCTTACATTAAAGGTCAGCCTTAACTGTCGAAGAAACACTAATTCTGATTGGAAAACGGTGTAAAAAATATTTATAGAACTGCATCTAAATTTGTCCTTACTAGAAAACTTGAATTGTAATGTCCTTCCCTATGCATACGTTTGTAGAGAGTTTAGAGACTACTAGAGAGAGTGTTTAAGGTTTAGAATTCTGACATAGTTTAGAATTCTGGACATACTTCATGGCATCTAAATTGAACTGAACTTGGATCAATGTAATTTTCTTGTTTAGTAACAGAAATTATTTCTCTACACCATTATTATGAACATGAAGCTGGTTCGAATCCGGCAGGTCAGACCAAATCATTAGGAATCCTTTACAATCAGAGATGATTGAGAAAGATTCTCTGAGAAGATAGAGAGAATAGGAAATAGAAAGTGGTAGAACAGAGAGAAAGTAGGTTCTGTATTACTGACACAAGATCTACAATGGGTTTACAAAGGAGCCCTTTCCTTTCACACAAGGATGATTCCTTGTCAAACAATGTAAACTACACAATACCCCAAACCACCCTTGAAAGGGCTTATTTATCCTTCCTCTCTCTAACTGTCCTAACCGCTCTAACAGTATTAACTGTCTTAACAATATTCTGTTAAGACTCCCTCCTATCTACAATTAACAGTTCTGTTATTGGGCATTTTGGGCCTTTTGGCCTTTCTTTCTCCTATGGAACACTAAAAAAGGCTTTGGGTCAATCTGTGGCTGACTTTGATCCTCTTTCCTAACATAACCTAATCATTCAACCCTAGGAAAATCATGGCTGGGTCCCATTTTCTCCTCTTTAGGGATGTGGTTTAGTGAGAGTGTCTGCTACAATTGCAGGGGAGCAGCGGCATATCTGTACACTCTCATCAACATACACCTTAGAGTTTAGACAATGAGTCAGCAGTTAAAGATGCCAGTGATGCATGTTGTTTCTGACCTTATCTATATTTAGTAGCTGTGTACTCGAGTTAAGTTTTTTACTTAGTTGATAATAAACTGCCGGCATCAAATTCCTCCATTTATTAAAAGTGCCCCTACATCTTATTGAAAATAGCAGTTAAGCTTAGACATGACTATAATTTACTGGCCTGGCATGCATATGGCCTTTGAGGCATGTACTAGACCTGGCATAGATAACATCCAGCTGCTAAAATAGCATTAGGAATGAGAGTGATTGTTTCTAATACTCTGATATGTTGAATTTTAACCTGCATTTTATTGAAGTTAACAAGTGCAAGTTCTCTTTGAACAGTGCTGGGCTGTTCTAGTAATGCAAATGGGAAATATCAGGAGAGCAAGAGAGTTGTTTGATGCTGCCACGGTTGCTGATAAGAGGCATGTTGCTGCTTGGCATGGATGGGCAAATCTAGAACTAAAGCAAGGAAATCTAAAGAAGGCAAGGATTCTACTTGGTAAAGGTCTTCAATATTGTGGACAGAATGAGTACATATACCAAACACTTGCACGGCTTGAAGCTAGAGCAAATAGATATCAGCAGGCTCGATACTTATTCAATCAAGCCACTAAGTGTAATCCTAATAGTTGTGCTAGTTGGCTTGTAAGTCATGATTATCTGAGGGATATCGTTTCTGGATTAAAATTTATGTAATTTTTTTTATCTTATCAAGTCATATTCATTCTTTCTAAAATAGAGTTGGGCACAAATGGAGGTGGAACAGGAAAACTACCGTGCTGCTAGGAAATTGTTTGAGGTTGTATTTAGCACTACTAGTTCCATTCTTTTTCTTCTTCTTTTGTTTCTTCTTCTTGGTGAAACTTGGCAGACTAATATATACTCATTAGGAGTTAGGACATTTTTCTTTGCCATTTGCTTTTACTAATTTTTGTCAATGCGTGACTTATGTGTGTTTTACTTCTTGTAATTTACAGAAAGCAGTACAGGCTAGTCCTAAAAATAGGTATGCTTGGCATGTATGGGGTGTTTTTGAAGCTAACATGGGCAACATTGACATGGGAAGAAAACTTTTGAAGATAGGTCATAATCTAAATCCGAGGGATGTTGTTCTACTTCAATCTCTTGCTTTATTAGAATACCAATACTCAACTGCAAACGTTGCTCGGGTTTTGTTCAGGAGAGCATCTGAATTGAATCCAAGGCACCAACCTGTTTGGTTTGTAAGAAATTTCTTCTCTCGGATCTTATGTCTAAATATCATCATCCAAATTTTTATTCCTTTTTGTATGATCTGCTGTGAAGTAAGCTTGACATGATGATGAATTTGTGTCTCTCCGCATCTACCTTACACTATTCATGATGTAGTTCTGACTTGCACGAAGTAAGATATTTTAGAAAGACAATAAAGGAACAGAATAGCCACTTCTATTTGATTTTTATTCATGTCATATATTTATCTGGTTCTGAATCCAATTTAATATTTCAAAGAATATAGTATACTAATTGAACATACAAGATAATTTATTTTTTATATTTAAAAACCATGTTGCATGGATCACGATTTTTATTTTATTGCATAATTTTGATTCCCATCTATACATTTTTTCTTTTTGGTATATAACTATGTGAATAAGAGAATGACTGACCAGAAAATTTTGGGGACATGTAGGCCTGGGGTTGGATGGAATGGAAGGAACGGAACTTGAATAAAGCCAGAAAATTATACCAAAAAACTTTATCGATTGATCAAAACAGTGAAACTGCTGCCAGATGTCTCCAGGTGACATGCATGCATATGATAAATGTTGTGACAACTCGATCCCTTGCATAGCTTAATATTCACTTATTGTAACAACTTTCTCCTAATGCAGGCTTGGGGTGTTCTGGAGCATAGGGTTGGCAATCTTTCAGCTGCTCGTAGATTATTTAAATCATCGTTGAATATAAATTCTCAGAGTTACGTGACATGGTTGACTTGGGCATCCATGGAGGAAGATCAAGGAAATTCTGTGCGTGCTGAAGAGATTCGTAATCTCTATTTCCAACAGGTAACTGTCATAAATTGGAGATTATTACATGCTTTGGGTGGTCCTAATTTCCACATGACATATAATTGAGTTTTATTTATTCTTTCTTAAATTGAAAAAATGATTGCATATCACATAGATATTAGTTACGACCATGGACAGAGAGCGGTCTGGACTATGTAATAATTTCTCCATAACTTGGCATTTATCAATTTGTTTTAATGATTAATGAGTTGAGATTTGAGAAAATATCCTTATGACCTGCTAATATATGAAATTTTATTTGTTGCATGCTACAGCGCACCGAAGTTGTAGATGATGCTTTATGGGTTATGGGATTCCTAGGTATTTTAGACCCGGCCATTGATAGTTTAAAGAGAATCCTCAAGCTGAACCCAAATTCGTACAACATGCCACTGGATTCTTTGAGGAACATTGCGGGAACAAATAAAAACACAGTTGATTCTTTTAGTGATGATGAGGATGATGATGATGCAAATGGGAAAAATGACTTTGATTTGGATGTTTTCATTAAGCAAAAACTAACCTTAGATTTGTCCAATCTAGAAATTCAGTTGGAAACACCAAAATTTTATTCTGTGAAGAGAAGTAAATCTCCTAGAAGGATATGGCGACGATCAATTAATGGAATTGCCGAAGTGCAAGTCACACAGTAATGTAGTTTAGGGTGGGGTCTTGAGCTATATACATATTGGTGTCTTGTAAAAATTGTTTTGAATAGTATGACCGTGGCATGAGAGGTGTAATTGCCTTGTGTTGAACACGGCATTATAAGAAATATTTTTTAATGAAAAGAAAATATACTAAATTGCCAACAACATTGCTTGAGTCAGAGGAAAAAGGTTTCTCTTCCGAAGTTTGCAAGGAATGGTGTATTCACTCTTGGATTTATAGGTTACGATTTATGAATTATGATGCATATTAAATTAAATCAATGGTGAATATTAGTTTTACTCAGACTTTAATTAGAAAATGTCACTTTAGAATAGTGTTATCCTTTCTTTAAGATCCATCTGGTTCGATTGTGCATCCAAGAATGTAATGAGAGCTATGCAGTTCACTGGCAGAAAGAAGAAGAAAAAGAAGGAGCAACGCAGTTCCAGTGTTGCTGATAAGCATTCGGTTCCCATTCTGATGAAAGGCACTTAAGACGTACAAGATTCAGCAAGAAAAGAGAAGATAAAAAAATGTTAATGATATTGATCCGTGAAGTTTAAACCTGCCAAAAGTAATAAAATCTCGAACTTTGATTGAGATTGATGCCTCGATTAAAATTTGCAGGTTAGTTTGATAGTGTTATTGTGGGATAAACATTGATCGGAGAATAAGATAAGAGACTCGTATTGAAGAAAAACAGTTTGATTTTATGCAAAATAGGTTAATTATGAATCAAATGCTACAAAGATTGACAGAGTAATACATTCGATAGAATAAAAAGCCATGGATCTCAGTCAATTGGTTGAATCAGATTTGTGAGTTGCTGTTAACTTTTAATACTGTTTTTGATTCCCATGAATAAAAATAAAAAACATATAAACGACTTTTATCAATTTGGAAAAGTCACGCGATCGGTGCTAACAAATTTGTTTATAAAAAAAATTGCTAAAAAAGTATCGTAAAAGAGAAAAAAAAAAGGTTATATTATCTTTATTTGGTTTGTATCATAATATTTCCCAATCGGCCGAAAACTAATTCCTTTCAATATACAGATATCACCAAAATGAGTTATGTTTTTTAACATATACTAATATCAATATTTGATCAATTGAATATCTTTGTGAAGAGGTCACAACTTGTGTGAGAATACGTAGGAAGGTCTTTTCGACTTTCATATAGTTAGCAGAGGATCAACTTTTGGCCCCCATCTTCTAAACTTAATCTCTTATTAATTTTATATGTATATATTTTGAACTTAATCTTTTTTATATGTGTATATATTTTAAACTTAATTTTCGATACGTTTATTGAACACATTAAGAGTTAGTCCCACGATGAATGCATGTTGTTTATAAATAATATGGTCCTAATTCAAAAGTTGAAGAAGAAAAATATGGGAAGTTACGTACAGATGTGGAGACAATATTTGGAAGCACGTGACTTTTGTTTACAAAGGTGAAAATTGAAGATCCTGCACTATTTTTTTTTTTTTTTTACAGAAAGATCCTGTACTATTGAAGTTACATAGTTTCAGTATTTTGGTTTTATCATGCAAAGTGATAGCAAAATAAAGGCCAATATTGCATCTAACGTGGAATTTATGCAATTAAGAAAGTATGCTAACTACATTAATTTTTACAATAATGTATGATGAAATTTATTAATTTTTACATGTGATGAAATTTATTACATTAAAAATCATAGTACAAATAGTTACTGGTTGATTAATGTAGTATAAAAAATTATACTTACAATTTATGTCTGTGTTAAACTCTAAAACTAATATATACTTACAATAAATTTTTTTCATCTCATTTCTCTTTTACTTTCTTGGTGTATCTCACCTTGCTTTCTTGTCATATCACTTATTACATTTATCATTTCTCTTGTAAACTCTTTTTTTTTATTCTTCCGATCTCTCCCAATACCACTCAAATTAATCCATCCAAAATAGGGTGAATCCGTGAATGTTTATGCTTTTCCTTATGCAAATATTTTTCTCAATGGATCTGATGCCATGAACTGCTACATCAGCATCTGTCTACTTATGTATGCTTAATTATAGCAAATTTCCAACTGATTTAAATTAGTGTCGTGGCACCAAAAAGATTAGGTAAGCAAATCGTACCCTTCGTCATACTACATCTCTTACCTTTCCAGCAATCAGTTGATTCCATGAAAGGGTATCCAAATGTTGTTGAATAGTAATAAACAATATGCCCATAATCTTATATATATATATATATATATATATATATATATAATAAAAAGGTCGAATTTCGGTGAGATTAATTTACTCATTAATTAATCTATTTGAAACAATACTATAAATTTTGCAAAATAGAAAAACTTTTCTTTGAAACGGGGAATTGGGTATATAAGTTCAGCCATTTACCATGATCCCTGAAGATAGGAGGGTTCTATTTGAAACTTTGTATCGTAAAATCCAAGGAAAAAATGTAGGTATGTCGATTTTCTTCTAAGTTCAATCAATAAATAATAAATAGAGTAATTACTTAAGTCCACCTTTTGAGATATAAAACTGTTGCAACGATGATTCGTGGATCTGGATTTGAAAAGGAAAAAGACCGAAAAGTATAAATAAAAAGGATCACATGATCAATTGATGTTAATAATAAATGTAGTCCTTCAGCTAAGAGATAATTTAAAGTCAATGGTATACATAATTCTCAATATTATGCTGAGATCATGATATATGCTAGAAGGCATCTTAGATCAACAAAAAGTAGCGTGAAGCTTATATACCTAAAAATCTCTAGGGTCAACGAACACGTTCCCGATTTGTCTCTTCATCAGCAGTTCATCATTCTTTTCATCACCGTGGCTTGAAATTCTTTTGATGTACCAAATATCATCGATGCATGACATAGAAGCTGTTTGAGGGACATGATTTACAAGTGGATCCCCAAACCCTAACTCAGTTATAACCACTCTGCAGCCCTTCAAGCTTTCTCCCAACCTTGATGTGAACCTCCATATGGATTCCATTAGCTCCCCAAGGTTCTCTCCCTCTCCATGGAGCCCATAGAGGAAAAGAAACCCAAAGGGTGTGCAGAGTGATTCACTCACCGACATTCTCAGACAAGGAAAGATTTTGTCTCTTGCATGATTTAGTGTTGTGTGAAGAAACCTAAGAGTCTGAGACTTTTTAAGTTGAAGCTTATAAGCCTCACAAGTGTTCCATATGCTAAAGATAATCCATGAGCATGTGATTTCATTGGTAATTATGTCTTCATTCTCTACCATCCTCTGCAAGTTGAGCCTGCAGCCTTCATCTTTGTACTAGCTCACCCAGGTGCCCAAGCTGAGCTTCTCCTTCAAAATAGAATCCATATCTAATGGGTACAACTCTTTGGCCCTCAGGGTTCTTCTGTATAAGGAAATTGCCTGGTCCATGTTCACCTTCTCAATTTTTATATCCTTGGAAACGTGCTTTGCAGGGAAACTAATTATTGGATGGACAAATATGACAAGTGAGCTGAGGCTCACATATTTGCATTTGTTGGTAAATAGGTTTATAGAGGCATCATTGTTCTTTTCTGTTGCTAGGAATGCATATTCAGCCCCATTTCTCAGCATCCATTCTTCTACTGAGTTGACAAGTTTTATTCCAACCCCCTTTCTCCTGCATAGATCGATGAGTAAATGTAAAATGTTCGGTGGTATATATATATATATATATTATTCAGTACAACACTGATCGAATACTATTGCAGTCTGTTGCTTCAGAACCAGTCAAGTTCAATATTTTACATCTCACTAAGTTGAAGAAATTGGGTACATTAATTAGTATTAATACCTGTGTGTAGGAGAGACCCTAAGGCCTAATATGCAACCAATCTTCAGTAATGATTCAGAAGGAGTTCGCATATTCTTAATGCACCCTCGAACCACACCGACAAGCTCCTTGCTTTCAAGCAGCTCAGCCACCTGAAGGTAAATTATGAAGCATATGATTAGTATTGTCAGATACATATTAGTAATTAGTATGTATGTCTTGGAAATAGATAAAGCTTTGATATATATATATATATATATATATGTATATGTATATATACAAGAGAAGTAGAATGTGAGTATAAATATGAAGATGCTAGCTTGTAGAATGGAATACATATTTATAATTAGCTAGCTTCAACACAAGTTTCCAAGTGTGGATTTGAAAAGATAATAATGTAAATGAGAAAAAGAAAAGGTACTATTAGCTACCCACCAACATAACATGAAGGGGATAGAACCTAATCCTAGATAAAGGGTCACCCATCATGTTGGCGAAAATGGAGACCCCCTTTTTAGTCTCAATCTCACAGTTCCTCTCAAGCTTCCCCACCACCTTTACATCTCTATCTTCATCAAACTCTCTTATAAGAAGCCTGCTCTCTATACTGAAAGTGTCAACCATTTTTCTATTCTCTCCCTGCTTTCCTAAAAGAAGCAAGTGTAGTACTAGATATATAAGGTGTGACCTCTGGGAAAGGAAAGATTTCTCAGATTGGATCTTTCTTGATTGGGTTCACTCCCGACCATCCAATTCATGTGGCATCCTTATATATGGTGAAAAACCATTGGTTGTTAGTTCACAATGTCCTATGATCTTGTATCATCTCTATCAAAATATTCCGTTAATAACTATTTTATCACAACAGGCAACTTGATGCGTCCGTTGAAAATAGCATTACTGTGTTAGTTTTTATTAGTAAAGGCTGACACTATTCATTAAAGTGGTTGTCATCAGGACAAATACAAGTACACAATCTACAAGAGTTGCACCACAAAACCGAAACAGTAGCCTTTCAAAATGATCCAGTGAATCTATGTATAAGGATTTTCATAAACTTTGTTCAAACATTGTCACTTAAAAAAACAACGTGGCTAATGAAAAAGACATACCAATGTCGTTTTTCGATGCACCTAAGAAATCATATGTTATGTGTCCACACTCCTTCGACATAAAACTTCACGAATTTAATTGCTATTCAACATATAAAGTGTATTGATTATAATGGTAATGCTGATGATCTTTTAATCCAGGTGTGGCCAGACTTGCGAGTTGTCAAAGATACGAGGGGGCGGGGGTTGGGGGGTACGTGCTTGGTCATTTTTTCAACGGATCTCGACCCTTACTGATAATTTATTTTTGAGTGTTTATATATATATATATATATATACAATAAGTTAAATATAAGAGAAAATAAAAAACGTAGAAGTTATTGTAAGAAGTAATTATTGGCACGAGGTTTAGGAAATGATGGGTTTGTGAATACTTTACGAGATAATGTATATATACAATGTATTATGTACACATACATGCATGTACGTACTTTATATGGGTGCACGAATTTATCATATACAAAAATGGATCACAATTGAGAAAAGTAAATCAACTAACTCTTAAATTGAATTAGATCTAAATTCATAATTTTATTATGGTATTAGAGTTTATTTCAAATCTATTAAAAAATTAGGCATAAGTTTAAAAGCGAAGCAAGTGTTTATTGACAAAAAAATCAAGTACTACATCTATTAAAGATATATAATAAAAAAAATAAGTGAGAGACAAACTTCATAAATTAACTTTTTCAAATTTTTTTTATATATTTCTTTTTTATGGACTTACACACGCGAGTCCATATATATATATATATATATATATATATATATATTTATTTATTTTACATTTTTTAATTATATTATTTTTAGGGTTAATCAAGTTTTTAATTTTCAATTTTTAATAGCTCGAATTTTTTATAATAACTTTTAGTTCTTCATTA
>PYAF01005783.1:589517-602106 GCA_007407185.1 Glycine tomentella
AAACAAAAATTGAAGAACTAACAATTAAAAAATGTAAAAAATGTGAAGAACCATATAAAAATCATGACCTTTAAGTTTTTATATTTATTTACTTATTTTTACATTTTTTTTAAGTGCACGACTTTAAAATCAATTTTTCTTTACAACTTTAAGTTTTTATTATTATTAATATATGAATTCAAAGTCGTAAATATATTTGCGACTTTGAAATCATGACCTTTTTTAAAAAAAATTGAAAATTTTTGTTTTTTAAATTATAAATAATTTTTTAATATAGAAAGCATTTTAAATAAAATATTATATTAAAAATTAGTTATATAAAAAATCCAAAAAATATTAAATAAAACCATATATAAATTTGGAAATTATATTAAATAAAATAATATTAAAAAATATAGAAAATATATTAAATAAAATAATATATTAAAAATTAGATATACCAAAAATTCAGAATACATTAAATAAAATCATATAAAATTAAAAAAATACTAAATAAAATAATATTAAAAAAAGTAAAGAAGATCATATCTATGATGAAGATCGGTCTAAAATACTTTAAAATTAGATAAAAATAACAATTAATAATATTAAATGATATTTTACGTCAAAGAAAAAATGTTGACTGTTAAGTAACGTGACGTGTCAGTTTGCTAATTGGATATTTAAATAAAATAAAATTAATTTTGTAATTATAAAAAAAAAGAATAGCAGCATTAAATATGTATATAATTCAGATGGTTTAACTTTTGATAAAAATGTCTGATCGAGGTGTACGATATGTCAAAACACTAAAAATTAAGAGAAATAATTAAAAAAATAAAAATAGCATTAAATTAACTAATTAAATAATTAAAAAAGTATAAAAACAAGGAAATTTTTGGATAATTGAAGATTAAATTATTAATTTTGAGGTACTTAGAGATATTTTTTAGAAAAAAATATTCGATCAAATCTTACACCTCTCTGAATTTCGAACGTTTAAACACATCGTACAACTCAATCGGATATTTCTATCAAAAGTTATGACCGTTTAAAGTTTATATACAATATCAATTTCTGCAGCGTAACACATGGTGCAACAAAGGAAACACACGTGTTTGACAGTCCTATTTACATAAATAATTTCCAAAAACAATCTCAAATTAGTAAATATTTATTAAAAAAATATTATTTTGATTCTTTTACCTTCATTTTTAGGGAAGTGATATTCAATTATTTCCTTGCTATACGTACTATAGTCTTTCTGAGATTGAATTGTGTTAAACTGTTATTTGTGGTTATCACTACTGCCCTGAGGAGGCAAACTAGGGAACCTTTGTTGAAGAAACCACGTGAAGATGCAGCCACTGCCAATCAAGGAATATAGTTAAATCACAGTGGTATACCCTGTGTATATATTCTCTCGTTTCTTATCACTTAACTGTTTATTTTAGTTTTAGTCATTGAACTTATAATTGCTTTGTCCTTCTAATGTCTGCTGCAGAAACACTATCACAAGCCTACTTTAGACGTGTAAAAACCCTACTGATGGAAAATATCGAGAAACATGAGGGTATGGCAGTGTCGGACTCCTTTAATTTTTTTTCCTAGCTAGCCTTTTTTCATTTTAAGAATTTTGTCTTCTTATGGTTTACAGAAGGGAAAGGAGTTTTGTAAATCATTTATGGGGAGTTTGACTATTGTCCATTCTAATGAAGAGGTTGTAGAAATTCTTCATCAACATTAACAATAACTTTAACCTAATTTAATTGCAACTCAATCTATGCATGTATTTCTGAAAATATATCGATCGACTACTGCATTATATCTCCAATATTTCAGCGTCTTGTCTATTTCTATCTGTCGCTGATCCAATCACAAATTAGAACGTTGAATTGCCACTTGAACGCTTCTAATTCTATTTCTACTTTTATTAGTACATGTATTATGTGTTGTCGTATTAGCTAGCAAGGAACATTTGATTTTTATAGTTTTCTAAAAACATATTATGTAGTACATGATGTTAGAAATATATATAGAACTCGTTATAATGTATTTTTACTGCGGTTCAATTTTTTATAATATATGAGAATCATGACGAATGAAGTGATTTCTGCCATCTCCATTTTTCTAATAAGAAAAACTTTAATTTCAGCGTAAAGCCGTAAATGGTGAGAGGACTACTTGTGCAGGGAAGGTGTTAAAATTAAATATATAAAATCATTTACATGTTTTTACCTAACAACTAAAGTTTTTACGTCATGAAAATATATTTATATTTCTACTTGTAGGTTAACATGAGTTGCATTTTCAGTCTTCATATATATATATATATATATATATATATATATATACAACTTTCTTTTTCCTAATTTAGTTGCTCATATTCAATTTTTGGGGTAAAATATATTTTAATCCCTTAAAATAATTCAAAATATCAGTTTTAATTAGTCCCTGTAAAAATTTAATAAGTTTTTAGTTCATAACTTAGACGGTGATGTGATTTTAGTCCTTCATAAGACTAAAAACACGCGTTTCTAGGTAAATGTAGGGACTAATATTCTGAAATATTTTGAGAGATTAAAAATATATTTTGTTCTATTTTTAAAAATTTGTAGAATAAACAAATGAAACCTTTTATCTTTATAATGTCATTAATCTTGTATAAACTCATAAAGAAAAAAAAATAATATTTAAATAAAAAAGCTCTCATTTCATTTATACATTTTTATTTTATTTAAATATTTTTATTTTTATTTTAAGATACATGTCGCATCCATTAACAATTAGTCATTATAAGCACTGTGCAACCCATTTTTTTATTTTTTCATCTATCAGAAAGAGACAACAAAACAACACGACTATTATCTACAATTATCTACACATAAAAGAAACATGTGAAAAGAAAGATACATATTGTAGAATCAAATTACACGTAAAATTATCTTATTTTCAAAATAAGGATTCAATCATTCAAATTCATATAATTAGTGGATATCATTCTACTACTTTTACTTTTTTTTATCATAAAATAGAGAATTTACAATATACAAACAAAGTGAAATATTGTTACTTGTTTTTGCAATTTTCTGAATACAAATTTTTCCTGTTACTTGTTGCTGAAAATAGAAAGATAGCATATTCCATTTTTTAACTTAATTTGTGCATTTTCTACTTGAAAGGCATCTTCAAGATAAAATATATATTTCTGCATTTTAATATTTTAATTTTATATCTTATTTATATATTTCATTCTTTATTTTTTTTATCATATTATTCATTGTGTATTAATATTTCCTTTTTTTATCTTCGTATCTTTCTTTCCTCCGTAGATACGTATACATTCAAGAGGTATATTTTTTATTTATTTTTAATAAAGAGGTGTATATATATATATATATATATATATATATATATATATATATACACACACATATATAATGCTCAATCATCAGATTCCGTTAGAGGCTTAGAGCACCAGAAAATATCTGATATATAGGACGAAAGTATGACAAGACAATACAAGATAAAAATAAAATGTTATATCTTCGACTATTATTGATGCATAGAGTATTATTTGTATGAAAGAAAATACTAACTATTTTTTTATAACAACTAATTTTTTTAAAAAATTGTTATAACATCTTAGATTCTTAATTTTTAAAAAAATAATTGTTACAACAAAAATATTTAAGAATAATTGCATGAAACAACGGATATAACTTGGTTAAAGATGTATTTGATAGAGAGTGATGAAAAGGAATGAACAAGTGAGAAATGAAAATAGATGAAAGAGTGTGAAAAGAGAAGGTGTTTGATTGACATGAAATAAAGTGTAAATGAGATGAAAATTTTGAATTAAAGTAATTGGTAAATAATAAAAGGAAAAAGTAAAAATAAATAAAATTATAAATGTCCATTTTAACCCTTTATTAAGAAGGCATGTTTTCTCAAGTGAGATGAAAAATTATTTATTTATTTATAACTAACTCAATATTTGTAGTTGATTATGTAATTAAATTGCATAATCAGTTATGCAACTTCTCCTGAGATCACCTAAAAACAAAATATCTAAATGAGTGATCACATAATCAACTGTGATTAAAGTATAATTGAATGTGTTTAAGAATAAAGGGTGCATAGAGAGTCAATTTTGGCAAGTAATAAAGTGTTCTATTTTGCTTCCTTGTCATCCATGACTTTTTTTCCCTTTCATCTCTTTTTAGTATGAAAGTTAAAAAGCCATGGTCTATTTGCTTGACAAACATATCAAATTGCACAAATAGTATAAAATAGGAAGTATGAGTATTGTATTCATATGGACTCATACAACACTCAACAAAATAACAATGTTCACTAACTATGATTTTTAAAAACAACAATTATAATTTGATTGTGACAATGTAAATAGTAAGAAAATAATATAATACTAGTAGATAAACTAAAATTCAATAATAAATTTTTTTTAATGATGCTGTATTGTCAATGTAAAATATCTTTATATTGTCATTTAATCATAATTGATCATTAATATAATTTTTAAAGTAATTTTCATAAAAGTAAACAAATTTACCATGCATAATATGTTGTAATTTGATGATGGTGTAAATTTTTTTACACTTTCATTGTATAATATTTTTTCTAAAAAAAAAGATAGACTAAAATAATAGTATAATATAAAATTATAAATTGAAGTCTAAATGCTACAAAAGATTACGCCAGATATAAATATAAAAAAAATTATAGGCAGGGCAGACCCTCCGTATGAAATTTGGGCCCTAAAGCCGTATGTTGGCCCCAACAAATTATTTCCCGCCAAAAAGTGGAAGACCTATTTACAAGCATTTTCAATTGAAAATCGCGCCAAGCCTCCATATACACTCAACCCCAGAGAGATCTCTCGTCTCCACCTCCTGCATCTGAAAACTCAGCGACTCGAAAATGGAGCATCGCGATTACTACGCCTGCAATACAAAGGTAGGTTCGGCCATGGACGTAGACCATTGCCAAGAAGATCAACAAAAGGAGGAGGAAGAAGAACAAGAAGATCCTTTCCTCAAATTCGTGGATTACGCAAGATCCGAGCTATTATCGCTGGAAGGCGATCAAAACGGAGACGACGAGGGTTCCGATGGACTTGGATGGAGTTGGATCGTGTCTCGTATACTCAAGACTTGCGTTGCTTATTCAAGCGGCGTCACTCCCGCGATCTTGCTCTCCGAACTCTCTCAGGTGCATAAAATCACCTTCACTCCTCCATTTTTGCAATTCTCTGTGCACGGACTATTAAATGCATTAATTAGGGATTTATAGTTGGTTACGTTCATCTCTTTTGGAATGAGATAGGTTATGTAGTAATTGCGGTTACTTTTGCGCGGTGTTGAGTTTATTTAGGTTTCTGCCGTATTCAGCTGATTTTCTTATCGTTGATTTTGTTTTGAAGGCGTGGAGTGAGCAACGCAGGGTTGGGGCTCCGAAGAAGAGGCTCGAATTAATTAACCACCTCAAGAAGAATCATCGGAGGACACAGCTTCCAAACACTGTTACCATTGATTCCATATACGACAAGAATTTCCTGTCCTTGAACAGTGTTCTAGAAGCTGTTATTATCGATGCATTTGCACTCCCAGGTAATTTGGAATTAAAGCATGTTTTTCTTCCTGAATACAGTTTAGTACGGGGAACGAATGTGAAATCTACCATGCGCTTAATTTAGGCCTCGTTTGAATAAACTCATCCATAAACACTTATAGGAGAAGAAAATAATTAAAATTCTTTTGGTTTCTCCATAAGCTAAAATCAACTTATGCATTCTTCTGCATTCTTGATTCTCTATTTAGTTACACTTTGATTTGGTTGGTTATAGCTTATAATTATAAAACGCTTGGGCGAGATGAGAGGTGGAGATCAAGACATTCTTTACAAATAGGCACCAGTTTTGATGTTTTACCCATATTAAGTGCAGTAGAAAGTAATTTGATGTAGGTATTTAGGAGAAATTTGGAAAAAAAGATCCTGCTCCTAATTGTTTTATTCAAAATCTGATTTTCTGATAGAGCCGCCGACATCCACTGTTTCATGTAACTAATCCTACTTAGTTGGACAAGGCTGTTTTTATTTTGGTTTTATAATGATTGACGCTTATCACCTGCAGGCACAAACATCTACATGCTTACATTAGGGGATTATTGGAGTTTTAATATCATAGATGTCTATCTACACCGCAGGTAATTGTATTAAATCAATCAAGGTCTAACTCAATGTTGTAATTTGATGCATAGTAAATAAAAGATTTTGCTCTATGCTTGCACTGTCAACTGATTTTTTTTTTTTTGCTCACTGCACGTAACTTGTTTCTCTTGCTGTTGAAAATATGGAAACCTAGAAATACTTAAAACTTTGGTACTTATATTTTATATTTGAGAATTTTAAGTGCGTTATTTCTTCAACTTACTTGGGCAACAATCTGATGATAATGAAGTTTAAGAAAATATTCTCTCTTCGGACTGTGTCTACATGTGCTTTTCATTGTTTATCGAATTAACTTTTGTGATGGTAAAGATTTTGAAGTTTCCAATGACTTACATTTATTTCAAATATCTGCACAAAATATAAGTATTGAATATGGATTTAGCTCCTCTTTGCAATTTCAAATATGTAGCAATTTTTTTGAAATCAAAACCTTGGAATGCTCTTATTTGCAATTTCATTTAATATTAAACGTATCATATTTGTCCAGCAGATTCTATGACTTGGCAGGCCTGCAGAATGGAATTCTCAAGCGAGGGAGAGAGATTTTCCTTACTGGTTGTTACCTCCGAACCACCACCGGAGGTTCTGGACATCCACGTCTTTTGCCAACAGAGTATCTTGTGATTCTATTAGATGAGGTATCGGTCAAAGAATTTTTCAATATAAATTTGTGGTGCTTAAATTGGATCTTTGTAGTTTCATATGCAAGTAGTTCAAGTTCAGAACAAATTCTGTGCTTCTGTAGACTCGTTCTTTCTTTTTGGTATTTGCTGCACCTAAAAATGAGATTTAGATCAAGTTTTCACGATGACAATCCTTTAATTTTCTTAAAAACCGTAGAATCAGGATGATGATGCAATGCTACTAGGAGCTCAGTTTTGTTCAGACTCTTTCTCTTCAATTTCTCTTGATGCGGTGAACGGAGGGGCTTCGTATTCACTTTATGCCCGGTAAAGTGTAAACTAAATGCAATTGGTGTTCTATTTATATTTGCTTAGCCAAAAACCTGGTGTTATATTTTTCCACTTGACTTTGTTGTGAGCATGTTGTGGATTTACAGAGCATTGTATCATTTATGTGATAAGAAAATTCCATGAATGATCTTACTAGTTCATTAATATTATCTTATTTTGATTATAGGATTGAATAGATGTGACCTTCCTATTATTTATTTTGATTATAGGATTGAAAAGATTGAATCTTCGGAAATTCAGAGGAAGTTTGAAACCCTACAAAGAAAAGAGGTTACTCTTGTTGATGGTGATGGAATCAAATTAAAGTTTTTCTTGTGGGGTGAGCAGATTCTCCTTGCCAATCTTTTCAGGTGAATTCTTGCTGTGGTCAGACTTCTGAAACAGAACAATTCTTTTCATATTTGTATTTTGTATAACATTCATTTTTTGGGGTTTTACAGAGTGGGAAGCATGCTTGCACTGGACAAACCATACGTTAATAGTTCAGTGGACTGTGATACTGAGATATGTAAAGACTTGTGTCTTGAATATGGAAGTGAAACGCAACTATATTTGGTGCCTTATATTCAACATGAAGAACAGGTGATTTATGGATTTCTGTATTGAAATAAACTATTGTAATTGTCATATGGAGAAAATATTAAACAGCTCTGCCGATTAGGTGTGCGTAACATTGACTCCAAATCACCGTCATGGTTCACGGCCCTTGGGTTCGTATAATTCCAGTCAGGATCTCAAGTTTTCTCAAGTGAGCTTGCCTCGTGATTCTCTGGGGACCATTGATTTCAGTAATTATCCTTTTCGGGTGAGTTTGGCCTTACCTCCCTTCCAAAGAAAATTAAACGATAGCTTTTCCTTATTTTCTATTTGTTCTTGATCTCAATAGCTATCTTGCATGTTACTTTATGTATGCTAGAAAGATATTTATATTGGAAGCCTGCCAATAATTGGTGTCCGATGTTTTGATTGTATTATTGGCTTTAGCTTAGTCACACACTTTTGATGCATTTTATTGCGTGAAATTTGTGTTGCCCGATAAATTATGTAGGCCTCACCATTGATTTAGTGGAACCTACATTAAATTTTCCCAGTAATAAAGGATGCATTGGAAAAAAAAATTGTTCTTAGTTTTTCTCTTTTATTACTAATATTGTCCGCACTCTTATGTGCACTGCTAAGAAGTGTTGATTACTTAACTTTATTACTTGTGTGAAGTTTTGCAGTCATTTGTGGTCGATCTTCGTAACAAGATGAATGGCATCAGTCTCTATGGTGTTGTTACAGATATTATCAAAGAAGAAAATGACCAACAAACTGTTTTCTCTTTAAGAATTGCAGATACTAGCGGGGAAATTTGGACAAAGCTTCATTTTGCGAGATTTTGGTAATGGACAGTATAATGGAACCATTTAACATGTTTCTTTGCACTTCCAAATATTCTTTTATTACGTACTCTACCTTCTTATAATCTTGTGATATACCTCAGGTCATTGGGAAGAGTTAGTTTCGGTCACACTGTATACGTATCTGGCGTGACATGTACGATGTCAAAACAAAAGTGGTAAGCACATCACCAGTCACCAGACTCCTCACCAAATACGGAGAAACACAATTGCGAAAGTTGACATCATATCGTCTTTTAATACTTGCTTTAAAGTGTTGCGTAGTTCCCCTTTCCATCATGTTGTCTGTTCTACCTGTATTATCTGCCTGAATAGTATAATGCGTTTTTGTACTCTGGTTTATGTATCCAAATAATCATACAATGATACAATGCAGTTGAATGTTTTTGGATTGACAGTCTGGAAGTATTATGGTTTGAGAATGATATTGGGGCTTCTTTCATCAATCTCAGTTGTTTACCAGCATTGATCAATTCATCTTGCCTTCATAAGCTATCGCGACTCTCTGATATTTCTGCCCAGACTAGCTATGCGCAAGTAAGAGTTATGCATTAGTATTATTTGAATGTTTATTTCACTTTTTTCTCTCCTTTTGTTTCAATTATTACTATGTCGTATTCATGTCGCTAGTGTCTTCTCTGTTATCAACATTTTAAAACAAATCATTAATTATAGCCGTTGCTACCTATTATCATGTACCCGAGCATCTTATATTTTGTTTTTGTACTTGAAATAAGACATCTGGCAATAACCTTAGCGACTTATTTTATTTTATTTTATTGTTCGACCTCATTGTTCCTTGTTTCGTTGCTGTATGCACATGCTCAACTATAATGAATGATTTGAGTCTGATTTATGCCCGGGCTTGTAATTTTTACCTGTCACACCTAGCTCACCAACCTTTGGTCGTTTGTACTTAACAAGCCCAAATTGAGAAAAAGCAAAGTAGAAGGGCTTCAAATAAGGTTTTACTGTTGATTCTCACCAAGCCTCATCTATAAAAGCGCTCTTCACATGCAAGAAATGCAACAGAGATAGCATAATATTGTTCAATAAAAGAAAAGTATGAGATTTTGGTGTAGTGAAAAAAATAGAGAGCAAGATAATATTATTAAAAATATTGCATAAATAATATACTTCATTATATTATTATCGTCAAATATAACCTGACCGTACTTGAAGACTGCTCTGAATCTCTTTCCCAGTCTTCCTCACCGTTGCCAGTATGCCTATCCTTTTTACAGTATCTCCGTTAATTATTGTTTATCTACAAATTCTGACAATTTTCCTTAATATTGTTGCAGGTATGTCGAGTCTGGCTCGATCCATCTGAGTATTTCTACGTTAATACAACATTTTCACATTCTCTCTGTGGTCATTTTGTCAACAAGAGGTCTGATAGATTGGTGGAATGTAGCTTTTGTCGTACAATTTATGATGCTACAGTAGTACGCACGTTTCATCTGAAAATTACTCTTGCGGATAAGGATACGGGTACGAAAGTTTTAGCATGGTGTACAGGTCAAACTGCTATGGATTTGTTGCAAATATCTCCTGAGGAGTTTTATGAGCTTCCCGAGGTAACTTCTTAAACTCGATATCATTTGTCTATTGCAAGCTGTGTTCATATTGTACGTGGGGATGGAATTTATCCCTTTAACTTGGACTCTACGTAGGAATTGTTTCATTTCGATGAGTTTGACAATTTGAGGGTGGAGATGGAGATCCAAATCTTCCGAAATAAATTTTGGAATGGAGACAAGAATATCCTACGTAAATTTATTTCACTATTGTCCACTCCCAATACATAAAAGTAATTAAATTTTTACTGCAAAAAATAGTTAAATTGCTCTTAATAAGTTAATATTATATTATATATGAGTAACGGAGAAGCGCAGGCCAGAGCTTCCTCATTAGGCAGATTGCTATACGGAAATTGGGGCCCAAGTGTCTAATATGAATACACTACACAGGCTATGTTACTTCTTGCACGTCCACTATTGCTTCGTACTGGGTCCCATTACTTTTTAGAAAGTCATCTGGATCACATTATTTTTTGGAACGTCTAATCCGAATCACTTTCCAAAAGTAATGGGGCACAACAAGCAATACAGAGAGGGCATGAAGTTTTAGCCCTAAACAGGATGCTACTGGCCGGTAGTTGAATAACTAACCCCAAGAACGCTTCCTCAAAAAAAAAAAAAAAAAAAAGAACAAATTTTGATAGTAGTAAAAAAATCATACAAGTAGTGATTTGGATAATGCTGCACTGAAAAATACTCAGCTCACAAATATAGCATAATTGCACAGGTGGCTATGCATTGAATTCAGATAAAATGTAAGAAATCGCGAATTCTGAGCTCAAAAAATGCCAGCTAACATGACATTAAAAAAGACTCGTTTGTTTTGCAAATAACACATTATTTTTGTTTCAGGATGAGCAAGTAATGTATCCTTCGTCGTTAGAAAATGAAAGGTTTATGGTTGCATTGGTAAACTGTAAGCGAGATGGTTGTGTGATAGATGGCCTCTCGCTAGACGATTCAATTTCGTGGGAAATCACTCGTGCATACAAGTGTGAATAATTGTTGAATGCACTACGAAGAGGGCACTGGGATTGCAATGAGGCTTTAATCGCACCATTCCTTCCACTATCGTGTATAAGTTTTTTTGAAGCCTGGAAAGTATTTCTATCCATGGCACTGACTGCACATGGTATTCGTGGAGAGCGCTACCTCATGCGACGTGTCCAAAGGAAAGTGTAAGGATCATAGTTCATCCATTGCGTATTGTTGTATATTTTGAGTGAATATTTCCAAAGATTAATATTTTTATTTAATTAATTTAAAAAATTAACTTAGTCTCAATATTTTTTATTATCTATGTTAAGAAGATTTTTATATAGTTATCTTCCCCCGTCATTCTCATTCTCATTCTTGTTTTTTTTTTTTTTTTTCATTTATCAATGTTAGTTTTGTTGCTCTAACCTTTGTTGGGAGGAGTTTATTGGATTATAAGAACTCTTATTTGAAATAAGAAAAGTGTGATCATATGTCTCAGACTATTTTTATTTGACATAAAAGTTCATGTTATATGTATGAAAGAGTTCACAAGTTTGTAATTGATTGTGGCTCGTGATTATAGACAACACCAGACTAAATTTTATTTATAAACGTTTCATCCACAATTTTAAATGATCACCCACTTATAATTCTAAAAGGTAGACAAAGATGAACAAGGGCGTGTTTGCATCATAGTGGGCTCACCTCTCATAAATCGTTAGTAAGAAGTAATAAACTCTTGCCTTTATTTAGTTGAGAACAGAATAATAACCACCATGAAACATGCTAGTACTCCATTGGAGTGACAAGTGTTCTCCAATTTAAAATTTAGTTGCTTTCCCAAATATGTAACTGGTGCAATTTAAATTTTTATCCTTGAACAGTTATTTTTACTCATGGGCTCATGGCATTGCTTTTATTATACATAAAATGTAAATGTATTAAGCAGTCAGGAGCAATGTTTGACTCTTTGGCTCAATTGTGACCAAACATATAAAAGAAGATTCATTAACTGTTATTTAATTCGAATTGGTTAAATGATGAAATTTATAAAAATTATTCAACAAGCTTTGAAAAAAGTTCCTGACATACCATATGAAAATTTATAAATTTGGTGATGTAATAAAAAATATAAGCATCCCTAATGTTAGATTCTTTAGCTCGATTAGCGACCAAAGCAATGTTTGAATAAGGAAATCTAAAAATATTCAAGGATTAAAAAAAATATAAAAAGTTAGAAGTTAGTGTTTTAAAAAATATCACTTGAAGTATCTTAAAAAATGTTAGAAGATACTAAAAATACTTATTTACCAAATAGTCAAATAAATTTTTTAATTAGTAAAAGAAACTAAAAATTAGTTGAAATATTTTGCCAATAATCTAAGTTGATCATTGGTATATGCCCTAATGAATAGGTATC
>PYAF01005783.1:602206-624080 GCA_007407185.1 Glycine tomentella
ATTTAAAAATGATATTAAAGTTATACCAAAGCTCAACAACAAAAATGATGGCACATGACACATTTACAAAAAATAGCATTGCAGTTATAGATAAATACGTCGACCAAAAGTGACATCCCCCACCCAACTTGCCAATATTAACCATTTAGCGTGTTATCCTGAGTTGCCGCCAGTTGTTCATTTCTTCTCTTACAGCTTGCTAGCAGCAGGGTTTGAATATATGACAATATTAGCAATTTAGAATGTTACCTGACCAGACAATCAGTCATTTCTTCTCTTATTGCTGCTGCCACCAGGATTCTGCTCAGTAAGCATTTTTAAAACGTTTACTAATGCTCGCAAACGGTCCCATATGCCGAGACCATAGAGCGCTTCAACAAGTGACTCCTGAAATTCGAATCCATTCTCTGCAACAGGATACTGTAGCAGACAAGAAGCCCATTAAAGTTTCTATTCATGGTGAAGTAAAAAAATACTACCTTTTTCCAAGTCTTTACATGTTTTAGCTTTCTTTCTTTTATCTCAAAACAATTCATGTTTTAGAATTTCAAAATCTAATTTGTTTTTCTCAACTATACCCATATTTAATAGCTATTACAGTTGAGATAACTAGGAATTTGTAATATAATTTATTACTATTGATGGGATGTTGTTAAAATAAGGGCTTTTTAGTCCAAATTTGCATCTATTAAATAGTTCTTAGTTAATGTGCATTAACCTTAAACATCTAAAGATATTGGAAGGAAATATGACAAAAGTTTTCCTGACTGACCTGAATAGGCTTAGGTATCTTGGTTTTGACAAATGGCCACCATCGATCTTCAACAACTGCTTTAACAAGACAGCAAGCTCGCAAACCTTCTACACCACCAAATCGTCCAAATCCACTATGTTTCACACCCCCAAATGGTAGGGACTGCAAAATCATAATGCATAATTACTTGAGTGAAAATTTGGAGGATAACCTAGGCCGAGTTAACTTTTCCAGGCAGTTTGAAATTAAAAAATAAACTGCACAAGTACTGGGTTAAACAGGTTACCCGCTTCCAATTTTGGGCCTCTGATAAATTACTTCTCGATAGTTTTAGCAAACTACCCACCAGAAATTTTAATCATTAGTAATTTATTATTTTATCAGTCTTTTCATTTTTAATACCAGACATGTCATTATGTTTATGCAATCATGCATGTTTGCAAACCAAATACTTCCCAGCAGAGAAGCAAAGTCTGGAAGTTTTGGGGCTATCATTATGTGCCAGATATTCTCTAAACTAATTCTCTTGATCAGGGAAATTCGGAAGTCAGCCTACTTGTTGCACATTCACAACAGATCAACACATACTAAACAAGCAGTTAGATACAAGAATGACAAGAAGATACATTACCCTTAAATCTTTTAAGTGAACTCCCTTTCAAGAGAGTTAATAAATTTACCTGACACATGTATGTTGATGCAAAATCATTAACTGCAGCTACCCCAGCATGTATCTGTGAAGCTATCTCTCTGGCACGGCTCTGATTGCCTGAGAAAACAGCACAGTCGAGCCCATATTTTGAGTCATTTGCAAGCCTGACAACCTCCTCATCAGAGCTGAATTTCATTATTGGCATGATTGGTCCAAATGCCTAGTCAAGCATTTAATTGCTCAGATGAATTTAGTAAGCAGTTGCTGAAGCATAGAATATAGAAGGGAAATTCTTGAATGTAAATGCACAATTGAGGTGCATGACTGTCATGGGATATGATTACCTAAATTAAAAAAAATCTCAAATGGTTGCAGTCTAGGCATGAAATGTATGCGAACCTACCAACAGTGAAACTAGCTCTTAAATACAACAGTAGTAGTAACACTTCTCGCACATCATGGCTCACATCATCATTGACTCACTAATATAGTTTTTATGCGGCAAAATCAAAGTTTAATTACACAAAAAACGTGAAATAAGTAACTGTAATTAGATTGAAAACTATGGCAATGTGAAGTGATGTATGAGTGATGTATGAGTGTGTGTAGGATATTTCTAATATAATAATTAAAAAAATAGGCATCTTAAAGTAGAATAGATAGTGATTTCGTTACCTCTTCTTGCATCAATCTCATTGTGTGGTTCACATTCACAATCACAGTAGGGGGGAAATATTGATCAACTGCGTCTTCACCTATATGTCCAAGACTCCCACGGGCAACAATTTCAGCTCCTTTGTCTAAAGCATCATTTACAAGGCCTTCAAGCTTTTCAGAATGCTCATGCATGCATAAAGCTCCCATATCATACTTTCCAACAAGTGGTGGGCCCTGCAAGAAATCAATAATCAATAAATTAAATAAAAAAATTGACATCTTTATACTCAATACTTCCTAGGACAGAAGTCCATTCTTCAATAATCAGTTAGCAACGAGTTCATGTTTATTGTAGTCCTCAATGTTAATGCCATCTGTGAATGAACATAAATTTCTGATCCTTTTGTCCTCCTCTCATGAATTCCAGATTTCAGCAATTTTTGTTTTAAAGGAAAATATCATCTCAGAAGAGAATTGGAGCATGCCAGTGATGCCATGCAATTTGTTCAGCATTAAATTCTATTTATTTGCTAGACATCAACAACAATTCACAGATACTACTCATTTTAAAGAGTTCCAAATACATAGAACACACACAGACTAGAATATAAAGCCAGTAATAAGTTGATGCTAATATTTTTCTTCAAAGAATTATGTAGAAAATGTTTCCTTGGGGGCACACTGTTACTGAAAGGGAGAAATCAGAGAAACCAAAAAACATGCATAGGTTCAACTAAAATAGACGAAAATGGAAGGTATCCTGAATCAAATAGATGTCTATTTCTCATAGTTTTTGACATAGAGCTAAAACAGATGTATAAACAATATGATAGATTTCTGAAAAAGCAATCTTGTGGCAAACTGGCAATGAAGTGTAAGAATACGTGATTCTATGCATCAGAAGCCTATTATGAAAGTTACACGAGTTAGATTTAATGAAATGTTGTTAAAAACACTTACAGCTGTAACAGACTTCACAATTTTGGTAACTTTGCTAACAAAAGAAGAATAAATTTCCCTATGGACATAAAATCGCTCTGCCCCAGCACAGTTCTGTCCACTTGACTGAAGCACAGCCCTGACAGCAATTTGTGCAACCTATATTCAGCAGATCAAAGGCTGTTAAAACTAAGGTACTTAAGAATGGAGATTTCATTAAGCTTTTATGAATAAAAGTTACATCCAAGCTTTGGGGAATCTGAACAGGGAGAAAGGATTCATACATGGTCCAGATCTACGTCTTCACAAACAATAAATGCATCTTTGCCACCAAGCTCCAGCGTCACTGGTATAAGTGTGTTAGAAGCATTGTTCATTATCTGCATAAAAAGATGAAGCATATTAGCATAGCGCAATTCATGGGAAATAGGATGCCATCATAAAAATGAACAGTGTAATGACAATGATTGGAATTAATGAATTATGATACAATTCCAGGTGAGAGCAAAGTGAACTCATTTAATTGGCTAGAAGAATCATACCATCTTACCAACACCAGGCGATCCGACAAATATGACTTTATCAACAGAAGATACCAATGCTTCTCCTGTTTCAGCAAACCTGGAAGAAGGCCCAATCAATGCCATTGATGATAAACACAACCATAGAACAAAAAGGAAAAGGGTATGGTAAGACAAATGGCCGTACCCTGTTATCACCTCAACAAGGTCCTCTGGAGCTCCTATTGCAGCAAGGGCTGATTGGATGATCCGGAAATAAAAGCATCCAGACCAACTTGCATGTTCTGATATCTACAATAAAAAGCACATGGTTTTCTTTCAAATTGGAAAACATAGAAGCATTTAATACTGTTAAATAATAATTCTCCTAAAAGCTTAAGCTTGTAGGTGGAAGCTCAAAAATGGTTTTATGCCTCCAACTCTAACATGATCCTTGAGCAATAGCATTTTTTTTTTTTGCTTAACGTATCAACAGTGCACAGGCCAATTTTAACTTGTGCTGAAATTCAGCTTAATAATGAAGAAATGGGTGGAAAGAAAGGATCAAACCTGATCCTAGAGGCTTGCATTAGTGGAAAAAAGATAACAATCTTCTAAATGGTTATTAGGTGGAAGTTCATGAATAGTTTTATATCTCAAAAAGTAAGAGTATGCATTGCACGCATTCAGCTCCTCTCAATTTCCTTAATAAATGAACATTTCCATTTCACTTCATATCCGTCAGACATGTGGCATAGAGAGTTTCTCCGTGTCTGCACTACGATTTACAATCTCAACCTCGCCTTCGCCCTTCGCCCTTCGCCCTTCGCATGACAGTGAACAAGCAATAATAAACTTATGTTTCCGACCACTGGTCTTATGGGGATGAAGGGGGATTTTCGAGGCTGTGTGGTTTGTTTGCGGTGGAGCATTGCCATTTGCCCAGATCAAACTCGCTGGCATGCCGTTGTAATTTCGACGATGGTATTGGGAAAAGTTAGAAAGTGAGAAAATGCTCATTTTCCCCCCTTTCCTATTACAATGAATTTGGAAGAGAAATCCTGAAGTTTTAAACAATATTGAGGTGTTGCAAAAACTGTACAACACAAGATAAAAAAAAAATTAATGTTGAACACTAAGACTTTGTTAGATTAATTGGTCCAGTTGTTTTCAAAACTCAGATTGATCAAGGAGATGAATAAGTGAAGAACAATCTACAGGCACAACCCAACAAAACTTTACCCAGTGTCCATTTTGATGAGTTTTCAATGGCAATAGTTCAGGAAATTAAGAACCGAGAAATGAATTCTGAGATGCCTCTAAGGATCTTCTTTAGAATAACACCCACCATGGAGCCGTGCCAACTCTAATGGGTCATCGCACTCCATCTTCGCTGACAGTTGAGGCCATCCAAAACCCACAAAGAAACAACACGTGCCTTGCTTTCGTCACCCACTGGCTTTCAATTTTTTTAATTTAAAATGCATTGAACCAAATTAAATCTCAGTCATTTGATTTTCTTTTATGCCACGTGTCTACTTTTCCTTCATAGAAATGGAGATGTCCATTTCTCAAACAAATGGAGAGGATCTGGACTCGTATTGCACCATGCAAGAGATTTTTATTTTTTAATTTTACCAAGGAATATAATCCAATTGACATTAAGCACAAATGTAAGCAACGTCTAAAATGGACACAATACACCCACAGCATGAAGAACAATTGTGATAGGTAGATAGTAAGATATTTTATACCTTAATCACAATGCCGTTTCCAGAAAAAATTGCAGCCAGCATAGGATTAAAAATATTGTGGAAGGGATAATTCCATGAAACAATGGCTCCAATAACACCAAGGGGATGAAATTCTACTTTAGCTCTCTTATGAAGCATTGATCTTCCAGAAGACCTACAAAGATTTTTTATTCATCACACACAAGGAAAAAGAAAGTAAACATAGAAGTGACTTTAGATAATTGGAAATTTCACCATAGTGATATTATATGCATGTACAAGGAAGAAGTTATAACGCTATTTTTTTTTAATAAAACAATACGTATCTTATAAGTTATAAGGCCTAGTTTTTGTGGAAAAGAAGGTATGGAAAGAACAGAAAATAACAGATTATTATTCATCATAATCAGTTTAAGAAAAGAAAATAGTCAGCTACTGGGAAAAGAAGGTACCGGTATTCAGGCTTTAACCACTGCTCACCCTCTGACAATAGCCAATTGATCTTCTCACATGTTGTCATTATTTCTCCTAAAGAGGCATCTACCATTGTCTTTCCAGTATCACGTGAAGATATTCTAATTAAAGCACATGAATTACAAGATGCTATCATCATTCTCATGCAATGATCACAATTTACATCTACTTCAGACCAGATGAATTAAACAGTAGGATAACTAAAAACAGTGGATAGCTACAAAAGATTTGCATATTTCCTAAAATGTCAAAAAAGTGACTATAAGTTCAAGTCTGTAACACAAACGTTTCCAAGAAGTGAAAAAAAAATATGATAAACTTCTACAACCATGGAAAAGTGCTCTTACTCGCATATAAGCGCTTGATGTTTAATTATATACTTTAAAAGTATACGCAAAAATAAGCGTCTTTGCTTGAAGCTGGACTTTGCCCACATTTTTTGTGCCTTCCTTACTTTTGACACTCGATCTTTGACCTATCCATACACACAAAGCAGTTGTAGTTAATCTAGCAAAGCTTGTAAAAAATTTACACAAAAACTAGGAACCAGTATTTTATCATGCATGCTCTGCAACAACTGGTACTTTACATCAATATTCTCCACTTAGTATCTCTGGATGCTTTGTCATTAATGTTTCCAGATGTATAAAGATCAATAAGAATGCTAATGGGTTATATTATACTTATACGTTAATTCATTTTTATAAATAAGTGCAGACATTCATAAACAAAAAGGATGGAAACTAAATATGGTCAACATCAAGAAAAATTGTGAGAACAACATAGAAATCAAGGGAATTCCATAGAACTTACACTTCAACATAGAGAACATAATGAATAATCAATAATTATATTAAAACTGTCCAACAATGTTCTACATTTCAATCATTGACAATTCCGCTTCCTGTTTAAATGATGTTATTCTGGTAATATTATTGTAAAATAGTGATATTCTATTTGGATCGTGTTTCCTTTATTTCACGTGCACACTGGGCACTGCTCTAGTTAGTTAGTATAATTTTTTTCCCAGAAGGTAGAAGCTGTGACATGTCAGATTTAATTCAGCACAACCAGCATATTTCTTGCATGGCAATGATGTCCTTGTAGATTTCTAGTGTTTTGAAACCAGTTTGTGCCATTTTAAATGGAAGCTTACACATTTGAATGCACCAAATGTAGAAGCAACCTTAAGGGTGGATTGACATTACGTTGGTTGCAAACTGGGAATCCAAACACACATGAATACGTCTCATCAAACACTAATCATAAAATAAGTTTAATTGAAAACTAATTGTGCTTCCTAGTCTATGATATACAGATAAGATACCTATATTTAATACAATACATATCTGATACCACAATACATATCTAGATATGTATAAAAATTCATAAAACATAATAAATATATAACTGCAATTATGCAAATCCAAATTAAGAACATATTTGTAGGACATTACTAAAAACAAAATAAAAATTGTAAATCATTATAATCATTAATCAATTCCTACTATCTATAAATAGGAATAGTATCAGTCTTCATATTTTCTTGAAATCATCCATAAAGAGGATAACTCATCCATAATTTCCAATCTTATTCCTATGTCTCATATGTAGTTGTATAGGATTTTCATAAACTTTTGTGGTTTGGATACTTCACATGATGTATCGGTACAGGATACATATCGGATAGTCGGATACAGTTACTAGAAGCTAATTAGAGTATTGGTGCTTCATAGTTCCTAATCAAACCATCAATCATTAGCTACGGTTAAATAGATACAAATACTACTCATCATAACCATTAATCCACTGTTACAAGAGCACAGGCTGAGGCTCACTGACCTCATCATGCGTCAATGCAGGAACATATCCCAAATATTTCATAGTTGCAGGCTCGTAGCACTGAACTATCTTGCCTGATTGCTGCGATGTTCCCCTTGGAGGTACCTGGATTGGAACCAATGACAAATCATAAGAAAGATTGAGAAAAAAATGCAATTAAACGCACTACAGTACCTTATCATGCAACGATTTGCAAGATTCTTTCATATGCGATTCGTAAATCAAAGCAGAGAGAGAGAGAGAGAGAGAGAGAGAGAGAACTCACATATATGAAACTGTTCTCCTGCGCTTGGTTTCCATCGTCCAACACTGTCATTATCACAATTTCACCATCACGACAAAGCTCCTTTAGTGTTGTATAATATATAGATAGATATATAGGGAGAGATAGAGTACCATCGGAAGTGTCAACATCGATGGAAGGAACCTTAGGAGGAATGAGCATGAGAAGGAACCTACAAATACCGTAAGCGAATGCTAAAACGAGCAACGGCCACCAAAACGCCATTGGAAATGCGCAGATTCAGAGCGCGTCTCTTTCGATCGGAAGAAGAACAGCTAGGGCTTCGATTTGGATAGATGCTCTTTAACTCGAAGCTTCTGCGGAGTGTATTATAGGAAAATGCTCCCACTCAGTGAATGCATAAGCTTAAGCTTCGTGGTGATGAGGATGGCATTAATATTAACAATAACAATCTTAGTCAGCAAGGTAAAAACGAAACGGAAAATTCATGCTCCGTGCCACGAAAATAAGTAAAAAGGAAACACAGATTCCATTCGTAGCGTGATGCGTCTTGCCGTTTTTTATGGCACTTTACTTCTCTAATAGGACTCGTATGTTCGCTCAATCGCTTTATACCTTCTTTCTGTTTTTTTATTGTGAAAGAAAGGAGGGATTAAAATCCACCAAAAAACAAATAGGAAAGAAAAGAAATGGTAGTAGTATCTTTGAATATTTTAAGTAGATGGGCTTATATAAGAGACAGCAAGTCTTCGCTGAGTCCCTCACAAATCTTGTTGTCTCTCTCGATCCCAGGACCCGCGTGGCTGTTCTGAAGTAAAGTCTGAACTTATCAGTGTGCAAAGTGTCTTTTTTCTCTCTGATTAGTATTGGTGTTATATGCCAAAGTAAAATACTAGTATGTGTTTATATAATATATACATATATATAGATATAATTAATTTGTATATCAGTATGAAAAAATTATATTATTAACTAGTAAAGTCCAGTAAAAAATAATAAAATTATGGGTTACTTTAGGCTTGCCACATGATCCATGACAAATAATTGAAAGTGTTTTGAACATTGTATATTGACCAAATCAATCATATTCATTACATAAACACAAAAACACTATCATCGGAAAAAAGCACTTATATATAAATTCAAACTAAAAACAAATCCCGAAACAAACCAATGCATGCAAAAAAAGAAAAAAAAAAAAAAAGCAGCATTGAACAAATGCATCTATTATGAATATAAGCTTATATTATGCATCTCTTAACACTGTTTGGCTTTGACATCGGATTATCTTTGCAGGTAAATGTAGATTTCACTTCTAATCAGAGATCGTTGTCCACTTATTAGGACTTAAGTACAAGAAGAGACTTCAACCTAGGAGAATTTCAAGGATTAAGTATGATCATAACAGCTTTCAGTGTCCTTAATCCAGTCTATGGATTGACCTTTACATCGCTCGCCAGAATCCTGTGCTGAAACATCCATCATGTTAGGAAACACATTCAAACAGTGTATTTAGAAAATCATTGTGACACTGATTTAGGGTGATATATCTCTTCCCGATTTTTTTAAACTTAAAATTATATCATTTTTATCTTTATTTTGATTGCAACGTCATCGACGGGGTTTCAATGTTGCCTAGCTTTTTCTTTTCTATAGTAAAATTGGTCCAAGTTTAATTTTCTGTCCTTCTAAACTCTTCGATCATCTCAATTCTCACACCATCACATATTCACACCACTGTCACCCAAATATTCTCCTTCACATCATGCCCGCATTGCCTTCATTCCTCCTTTCTTAGCCTCCAGTGGTTGGGCCTCAGTCACCAACACCTGAAACCTCCTTTTCTCCTTCTCTATCATTGACTTCGTTGGCTTTGGTGTGGTCCACTCAGTCAATGCGTGAACGAAGCTGGCATGCAAGGCGTGGCTCGATGGATGAAACAAATTAATAGAGCCCATAATGTGAGTAATGGGATCATAGTCTTCTGCACTCAGAGACCTTCAAGAACAGTAACAAAAGAATAGAATATAAGTATTGAAAAAGTAGGGGAAACCATGATGGGTTGATGTACTGGCTCGTACAATTACTGTAAACATTTCTTAAATTATCTATCAAGTAACAAATGCTAATCGCGCTGTTTTTCCTTTACCTTCAGCAGATTCTGCTTTCTCTTTGTTACGTACAGTACAGAAATATGTCTGAGTTTTGTTCTTCCTTTCCTTATTCATTGGTTTTTCTAATTGCTTTCGCTTGCCACACTTCTCAAGTAATCTATGATTCTGATCAAGTTTTAATTAATATATTTATATATATAGTAGCTGTGGTAGTTTCCGAAAGTATTACTTACCGGGCTGTTAAGATATCGATGTTATGCAACATTAATTCTTGCATAGGGTGCAGAGGGAGATAAAGAACAGATTGGCAGGAAACAACAATTCAGGCAACTGACATAACAGCTCACATACAATACAGGTCTACGTTATTTATTTATTTATTTTTCTAGTTTCCTTGATCAGTTTTTCTTTTTTCTACTAGTTTTTTCTAATAAATTTGAAAACTACTCTGCGTTGTGTAAAATCTATTATGCTCAATCTACAGAACCGAGCTACGTGGTTTTAAAATGCCAAACTAATAGTAAACTCTTTGTTGGGCCATAGCTCGCCTTATCCTTGTAAAGTTGTTTTCTCTTGTTTAGTCTTGCCAATTTAGCATTCTATCCTTTTTCTTTTCTTTGAATTTGGATATGATTACCCACATTTTTTCACATTCGGTGCCTCGTGCCATACATATATCCGAGAAGCATGAGCATGTATATCTTCAATTTCATATTTCATTTTTTTTTATTGAACATGCAATCAACAAATCAATTTTATTGGTTAATATTTCTTCGCCGTGTATTTTGTGTGCATTTGTGATCTAATAATGATTTTCAAGATATGTAATATTTTTCATAGAGAAATCTTATCACTGCAACAAATTCTAATTTTAGTAGAAAATCTTAAATAGAGATCTTCACTTGAATATCTCTCTTTTTTCATATCCATCACTAAAGAGAAAATGCAGATCTTCAAGTGGAGATCCTGTTCTTCCCCCAAGAAACCTTAATAATCTACACTTAGTTCAAAAAAATGATTTTTTATGTAACAAGATAAAAAAAATGAAATAAATAAATAAAACACAATTAAAAGTTAATTACTTAAAATTAGTTATATACTTTATTAATATTCATATATTTTTGTCATACTTTATTAATTAAAATTAATTAAATAATCAGTTTTATTTAATTAATTTTAATTTTAAATATTTAAAAGTGGGATCCATGTGAAATTTATTAAAATTACTTAAAATCTCAATTTGGGATCTACCAATATAAGAAAAAATGTCAGAGATCTTCAATCCTATATGACGCTGTGGGTCCACCAAAAAATGGTTTAAGATCTCAAATTTGAAATCTAACACTAAAATGCTAATATAAAATGTAATAAATAATGTGTTAGAAAGGGATAGATACAAAAGAAAATATTGTTATATAGATTGTTGTATAAATAACACAACTTTTTTTTAGTGTCTCACAGTGGATTTGCTCAAGAGAAGGAATACTTTTCTGGGATCTTTTAATAGGAACCAAGCAGTGACAATTCCAGGGACCGGTTCAATAACATGGACCATACCCCTGCTTCAGCTATCACACAAGCAAACAAAGATCTTGTAACATCAATTAAAGAGAAGCTTGAAGCCGTTTCATCTTTGAAATCCATCTTCAGAGTCCCTGAGAAACTCCTGGAAGCAAATGAGAAGATGTACATCCCTAGCACAGTGTCAATTGGTCCTCTCCATCATGGCAAGGAGGGTCTAAAATACATGGAAGATCGCAAGTGGCATTACCTCTTCACCCTTCTGAGTCGACAACCAAATCAGCTTGAATCAAGCTTGCACGAATTTGTGAATGCACTAAGCGATTTAGAGAAGCCAGCACGAAATTTCTATGCAGAAGAACTCAACCTCACATGCAATCAATTCATGGAGATGATGTTAGTTGATGGGTGTTTCATCATTGAGCTTTTCTTGAAATATTCTCTAGAGGGTATAAGGCGCCCTGGGGATCCCACGTTTACAACGCCAGGTTTACTCAATAGGTTGAGATGCGACCTTATATTGCTAGAAAACCAAATACCATTCCTCATTCTTCAAAGGTTGTTTCAAATTGTGCTCATTCCAATAAAATATGACCTTACCCTGACCCTCTCTGAGCTTGCCGTTCGTTTCTTCAGAAAAATGTTGCCAGGGGATAAGGAAATTGTTAATGAGAAGTTTAGCCAAGAGGGTTATCATTTGCTTGACTTAATTCGCCATTGTTTCCTACCAACCTATGCAAGAGTAATGTCCAAAAGAAGTGTATCTCAAGGTGACCTTGGGAATGAGAGTGCAACAAAGCTCAAGAAAGATGGTATTAAGTCCAAGAGTTCCAAAGCCAAGAGCTTGCTAAACATTAAATTTGCAAATGGGGTGCTTGATGTTCCTCCCTTCACACCCCATCATCATTTTACAGAAATGCTGTTTTCCAATCTGATAGCGTTGGAGCAGCACCAAAAGGATAGCCAACCGTTCACATCTTATGCCTTTTTAATGAAAGCCTTGGTCTGCAATGAAAACGATGTGAAGTTGTTCCGCAACCGAGGGATTGTGATCATGGATAATTACACGGAGAAAGAAGTTTGTGATCTGTTTAAGAGGCTGTGCGGGAAAGTGGAATATGGGGAGGACAAGTTCTATTTTGCAGGGCTAATTGAACAAATTTTTGAGTATAAAAGAACTCCGAGATCGTGGAGGAAGATATTGAAGTGCAGTTGGCTTAAAACTCGTACTTCTACATGATGTCAATTTGGAGTACGCTGTTGTTTACTTGTTGCATATGTGCTCCATGCTGTGCACACTCTCTTGCCTTATCGTGTGCTCGGTTAATGGTGATTCTCACCAATTTTTATGACACTTTATTTGTCTTTTTCATAAATTAAAAAAGGTAGTTTATGTTATATAGTGATTCATCCGTATATATGATCCGGAGCATGTAATAATTTCTCACAAAGTTGAGCATCCCGTGTCTTTACAGTCCCAAGTGCTTAAACTTTTGCTACTGATTGCTAACATGTTAGTGATGCAAGTTATTTAACCTTATAGCTTGCTGTGATTTTGAATTATTTTTTATACATTGTCTTCATACTTATTATCCATAATCTACATTATTAAGCCAATTCTAATGAATTTTGACTCTAAAAAGTCATCAAATTTACCAAACACCCGATAATTATCAATAATGTAAAGTCCAAAGTTATAAGTTATATATGTATTTACTAGTACTCTAATCCTTCCGTTTAAAATATGATAATATTATGAAAAATGTATTTCATTTTTTTAATGAACTATAAGAGTATATTTTATTAATTGGAGATAATTATTATTGGAGATAATTATGCTCAAGACAAATAGAATTTTTATGGACAATAAAGTCTTACCTTCAAAAATTGCATATTCAAGATTTTAGTATTTGAATAAATAAACATTTATTAAAATGTTTAAAATACAATATTATTACTTCATAGAATCTTCATGAACAAAGGAAAAATAATTGTCTTTTAATTTTTTCAGAGTAATAGGTAAAATTAAACAAGTATAATTTGAGGGGAATTAGTTCAATTGATTAAGAGTATGTGAATTATTATACACCAAAAGTCATGACACATGTTATCACTTTTTTTTTTAAATGAAAGTAGTGTAATACTTTACGATTTCATTGTGCAATTTCTAATAATCTGTTAAATTTTTTTTTAATTTTTATTCGAAAGTCGTAAATATATATTTTAAAGTTGTAAATATATTCACGACTTTAAAGTCATAATTTCTTTTTATTTTTCTTTTAAATAAAATTTTAAATTTAGAAGTAAATATTTGTACGACTTTAGGATTTTTTATTTAGTTTAACTTTGTTTTTTACGGTTTTAAATTATTCGTGCACAACTTATTTATTTGGAAAAGTCGTGAATAGCTTTCCCAATTTAGAATGGGAGTAAAAAGTAAATTAGTAAATGCATGAATTTGCTTTTTCAATTATTAAATGTTGGGATAAAAAGTTTAAGTGGTGTGTGGTGCACTTTTTTATTTGGTTTTTGGTTTTATAATCTAGTGCTCCGACACTCACTTTGCTCCAGTTTGTTTCATTTTTATTTCTATTATTTGTAATATTAATTTTATTTGTTGAGTTTTGTTGGTTTTTTTTATGTATATAAATTAAATTCCTTCCCAATGTTTTAATGTCTTTTTTATATTTTAAAATAATTTTATAATTTTTATTAGTAATTTTAAATTTGTAATTTAGATAGAAATATTGTTTGATTAAATTTTTTGCTAATAAGAGGACTTTTTTGATATATCAAATAAGATATATTAATTTGTTTATTATTATTTATTTTGAAAAATATCATTATGCTAAGTAATCATTTGATTTGGCATAGTAATATTAAATAATTTCGCTTAGAATAATTGTATGGACACTTAAAATTATATTATAAGAGTAATTGATATATTAACACTAAATATAATTTAAGTAATAACAGTAATTAAATGTCTTGCATAAAAAGATTAATCAACATGAAAATTAGAAAGTAAAGAAAACTAAAAAAAATATGGACCCATTAGTTGTTAACTTCTTTGTATGGATATTTGCGGTGATTATGTCCTTCATTTCTATATAATGAGTAATTTTTTGGCGTATTTAAAATTGGTTCATCCATCTTGTTATATATACGAGTAGTGATTGGTCTTCTCAAATATTTTTTGTCATTTTGAATCATCAAACATAAAATATGAACTCAAATAATAACAATAAAAATGAAACAATTCGGAGCAAAATGAGTGTTGGAGCAGTAAATTATAAAACCAAAAACCAGATAAAAAAGTGCACCACACCAAGTAAACTTTTTATCCCAGCATTTAATAATTTAATAATTGAAAAAACAAATTCATGCATTTACTAATTTACTTTTTACTCCCATTCTAAATTTGGAAAACTATTCACGACTTTTCCAAATCAATAAGCTGTGCATGAATAATTTAAAAACGTAAGAAACAAAGTTAAACTAAATAAAAAAACCTAAAATTGTAAATATTTGTACGACTTTAATTAAAAAAAAATTACGATTTTAAAGTCGTAACGACTTCTTTGATTTCCGATTTTTGAATAAAAATTGAAAAGAATATATTTTCACGAATTATTAGAAATTGCGCGAAATCGTAAAGTATTACATGACTTTTATTTAAAAAATTAAAGTCGTGTCAAATTTTTAAGGCACTGAGGAAATAAAGGCGGTGAGTTTCCTTTGTTGCTTCTTTCTAATTTGTTCAATGCAATAGTAATAGTTTGTGCATGTTCTTACCAGAGTTAAATTGCTTTGCTTCTCTACCGTGGCAAATTTAAGATGTAAACAACACATTATCGGTTATGGCTGATTCTGAAAGAAGGTCAGAGAATCACAATATTCTTATGTTTCTATTGAACTGATTTTGGGCACTTTTGCATGTAGTTACTTGTTGCTCAATGTTGTTGAATGATGTGTAATAGTTTCGTTTCTCGTTAATCTAACTAGTTGACTAATGACCACTATTGGATTTTCCCATTTTTGTTGTTTATTTTGTTTTTAATTAATATTAATATTGTAAGCTTTTGCCCTGTATCGCTCTTAAAAAATAAAGAACACAAAAAATTACACTAGATCTCTTGTTGCGGATATTCAATTTTGTTTGTATCGCTTAGTTGAGCTGTTCCTTCTGTGAATTACTTCAAAAGAAAACTTGTTTTTGTTCCTGTTGTTGATTTTGAGTTATCACTAACCAAAAAGTGGATGAACTCTAGTGTGAACATAAATAATTATTGAAAGTGCAGGTTTGTTTCCTTATTTTCCTATATGTGTGTGGGTTTATATATCTGCCTTTTGTGACTCTTCTTGCAAAGTAATTGTCTTCAATTTGGTATATATCCTTATCTTGTTGGCTGATTTGCTGCTATAAAAGTTTCTACAAGTTTTGTATGATGGAAATCCTTGGAGTGTCTAGGTTGCTTCTTGCAATGAAGAGAAAAAAGGAGTACGGTGTCACGTCAACGTCGGGATAATGCTGATACACCATTTCAGTTACTTTCATAAGCTGTCACTAGTAGAACCTTTTGGAAAACAAGCTGAGAATGAGAATGTGAAGGATACAATGGATGCTTCTGCTGGATTAGAAACTGGGAACAAGCCAAAGAAGCTAAAGCTCAAGTTTAGGGGTGTTACTCATACTATTCATGGCAAGTCAGATAGAAACAGGCTTCAGCAGTGATTCTTTAATATATAAAAATTTCCTTGTTCCGATGGTCCTAAGCCCCAGGTGATCTGCAATTAATGTTTGGTAGCTTCAATATTTGCAAAAGCAGCTTTCAGTGTCCTTTAAGATGACTTCAAAATTTTTGTTCAGGATGTTGACTCCATTTGCTCTTGCAACTGTGTTTCCTTCTGATAATTTTGTTATAAACCTGAAAGGCTTCTTATCTATTAGTGATCAATGCACACAGGATGATACAGATGGTAATTATGCTTGTCCTTTTTATAAGAGAAGAGGCCTTGGCGATAAATATCTAATGCCCTCTGGAACTGAATCTGGTTTTACAGCAGAGAATCATTCACATAGAGGAAGGACCACTGGAGAAACTATAAATGTCAATCATGAGCATGTCTGAGAGAAAGCGCATTACCAGCAGATGTGCCTTGACTGTGGAATTTAGTGATGAAGATAATGAAGATGCAGAACTTCATTTTCTCAAAGACCCTGGAATAGCATGTTCAATTAAAGATGGTAAAATGAAGTTGAAATCAGGGAAGAAATATGAGGATTCAGACTGTGGAAGAAGATCCAACATCAAGTGATGAGTCAATATCAGAGTGCAAGAAGCCAAAGAGGGAATCTGTTGATTTACTTGTACAAAGAGGGAATCATAATTGTTCAGTTGACTCGTTGAAAGATGTTTTATCTGGGTCACATGCAAGCATTGTCGACATCTCAGATGGTTTGGTTCCCACAGTATCTAAAAGTGAGAAATTTATTTATTTTATATTATTTTTACATATTGATGCTATTTTAGTTATTCTGTCATTTTTAGTTTTTGTATGTGTAAATTCCAACTGTGACTGTCATTTAGATAAATAGTTATGGATTTTTGGTGTTTGTGCATATTGCTTTTAAATGGCATCTAAAGATTTAAAATCTTTATTAACTAAGATTATTAAAGAATATGAAATTTTGGCCTTTGGGGATTATTACCTTTTGAGATCTTTATTACCTGACAGATTTTACAATTGAAGTCAGGCCATGTGTAAAACTGACGTAAGAGGACCCAATGAATATGAATTGCAAGTTATAATAATATAACTGATTAAATAGGCCAATTCAATCAAATAAACTTTTATCATGAAGTAATTTGCTAGTACATGCTTCAATGAGATATCAACTCAGTCATACTACATGTAGGTGAAAATATTTTTTGATTTTTTTTTTTATGATAATAAGGGAAAATGGGCAAATTGTCAGAAATGGAGCAACAAGTCAAGAAAGCCGAGGCTGCACAGAAACGTAAAATTCAATCAGAGAAGGCAGGCCGGGAGGCTGAGGTCTGCGTGTGATGCTGCGATTCCGTTGATTATCTTAGAACTAGGAATTTAGATTGTAGTATAGCATTAGCATTGCGGTGCAACACTGAAGTTCTAGACTATGGTTCTCATAAATTGACGTCTGACATACTAAGTCAAGAATCTGGTCGGAAGAAGAGAGAGGAAAAGATGAAGAACCGCAGGGATGAATTTCTTAAGGTCCGGAAAAGATTGATGACCGACCATGACTTCTTCCTCTCAGTGATTTGTTTCAAGTTCTAACATGTTGGTTGTGCAGGAAAAATCTAACAAATCCTTCAATTTAGGATCAAATACTGTTAGATTGACCATGAGTCCCCAAGGAACAGCAGTAATTTTTTCTGAAGATATTGGTCTACCGAGCATCTTCCAAATGGGAACTAACAGGTACAGCTTTGCAACTCAGTCTCTCAACATAAAAGATTTTAGCATTTCTAATATTTGATATGCTTTAAAAACTTGCGTTTCTGCAACGATGATGTTTTGGATTTTTCAGCTATCCTCCCCCAAGAGAAAAATGCGCTGGTCCAAACTGCACTAATGAGTACAAGCACCGGAATTCCAAGTCAAAGCTTCCCCTTTGTAGTCTTGGTTGTTACAGAGTATTACATGAAAAGATCCGACCTGTTGTTGCATGCTGTCCTTGTAAATAGTAAAAAATACTTCTGAGGAACGGGCGTTGCAAGTTGCAACATTTGACAAGGATATATCAAAATGTATACGAAAAGTGGACCAAATATTTAAAATGTTAAGTAGCGATGATACAATTCAGCTTTTGTAATTTCACGTACAATACATGCCAAGTTTAGAGCTTAGACTTTCAAATGTTTGAATGGGCAAAAGAAAAGAAAAATATGCCTCTAAATTTTCCTGCTTGTATGTTCACTTTGTTTCTTCTCACTCTATAACCATAAGAGCATCTCCAATAGTGTTAAGTTGGTTCTTAAAGTTAAGTAACTTGCAAATATCATTGGAACCATTGAGAATTTATAGAATATGCTTATGTAAACAACTATCATTAATGTTACCTAACTATGAAAAATATATGCCACGAAGTTGTTTATCCGACCTTTTTGTGATTAATGAGTACTTTCGGTTAGTATACATAAATCAGGAGTCATAAGCAAACAATAAGGCATTATAACTGTACCACATAGTAGACCCTTCTCAAAAAAGTAGACCCTTGCTCACGAACTCAAAGCTGTAGTATATTCATATTAGTATTGCCATAATTACAAGGCATACGTACAATTCAAAGATCATAAAATATCACAGAAGTGCTAAATTTTCAAATATCGACTATACCATGGGCTAAGAATCTTGATATTGAAGCCAACATGAAGAAAGAATTTATCTAAGATTCATCCATGAAAACAGCACCATATTCTGTAGATTTAATGAACTTCTTCAGCAAAAGAACCACAATTGCTATAGTAAGTCCAATAGCAGCAAGTGTGAACAATCGATCGTCAGGTTTTTGAACCCTTGCATCTGACTTTTGGAGCAACTGGTTACTTGAGACACTGGATGAACTCTCCATTGAAGCTTCAACTCCTGCAGGGTTAGGATTAGCATTGACAGGCAGTTGTTGTTCTTCAACAATTCTGTCGCCTGCTTGATCTGGAATCTCCTCTCCCTCAGGTAAAGCCTCAGGATTTTCCAAAATAACCTGGGCTTTGGCCTCCTCAGTTTTGGATTGTTCTTCAGAAGCTTGTGAGGGGGCAAGTTGTGGAACAGGGGATGACTTGCTTAGCATATACTCGTGTATCTGGGATAAAACGGTTCGAGTACAACAGAGAACATACGGATCCAGGAAAAAACAAAAAGCAAAATTTTACCTAATGCAATCAGAATAAGGTATTACAGAAAAACATGCACTGGACAAAAAAAAATGAGCAACATTGTACCTCATCAATCAGGCTTTGACGTTCAGGAGTTCCAAATTTTGGAGGTGCTTCCCGGGATTTGATGGCCAAGGCACTCCTGTCTTCTTTCTTGTAGTTTAATGAGCCCAACGCGCCATTTGGGTTGGTGGGCATGAATGCAATCAGTGCAACTAAAGCAGTCCTTACTGTCAAAATAAATTTACATCAGCTCAGTGAGAAGCTTCTTCCATCAAATGTAAAGAATGCAGCTTCAATGTTTATAATTAATGGTTTTAACTTTTAACAACTATCACAAGACAAATATACAGCTTGGAATAAGATCCGTTGCAAATGATGGGAGAAGGGAAGCAAAAAAGTTTCCTCACCCTCAATTTTCGTTTCTGTTGGACAAACTTTAAAACAAACTCTAACATATACAGCGAGTAAAGAGTGGAAAGGGATATTACTTACCGCTCCATGATGGTTGCCAATGCTCAGGGTGATGATTTGATATGCTCAAGCAAATCTTGGTTTGGGTCTCAAAACGGCCACTAGGCTGACATCACAACAGTGAATTTAGCTTTCAAGTGCCAATAACTTAAACATAAAATCATTATAAGAAACAGAAACACCCAAAACAAATTCAGGTAAACATTTTAAAATAGTTTAATTACTCATTTGATTCCTAGACTTGCATTACATTTGGTCCTTATATTTAGAAAGTAGACGTTTCAGTGCCTACATGTGCACTTTTAATTCTGTTTTAGTCCCTTCAGTTAAGTGTGTCTTAACTCTTTTCTCTGATAGTTAGCCAAAACCACCACAAAACAAATTTGGAACTATTGGGCAGTTTTTACATCACCAATTTCTAGGTGTTAGTTAACGGCAAGGTCTAAAATAGAATTAAAATGTTTAAGGATTAAAAATGTCTAGTTTCTAGGTATAGGAAACAAAACATAAAAATGGTGAAAGAACAAATGATTAAATAAACTTTTAAAATAAGAATCTGCGCGGTCTAAAGGGGAACATATCTTACTGTGAGCAACATAAACGAAGGAGGTTTGAAGGGATATTCTGAAGGCAGCTGAATCCGTCCGTGATAAATACCACCTTCAAATTCAGTATCACGAGGCCCCCTGATCGCAAATTGCCATTCAAATATATTTTCCTGAAAGAAAACACCGTATTGAAATTGCTCAGAAACACTTGAATGCATTATATCATAATGACAACCGTAATCGTAGCTCCAACCAAGGTTTTTTTTTTTTTTGTTCTGTTTCAAAAATAGCCCCTTCTATTTTTTAAAATTTTTTATTTATCCTAAAAAAAAAAAAACACAATTAGCCAGAATCCAAGACCACAGGCTTAATTGCAAACAGTTAAAGAACCAAATTTTGTGGAATACAATTTTTTAATTGCAACAGAAAGCAAAATGAGCAGGACCCCGTGGCTAAACAATTAATGAAATTGAAGAATGAAAATGAGAGATATGGCATGGAAAACCCTAAGAATAATAGTAGAGGGAGCGAAACCAATGAAAAGAACCTCAAGAGGGAGGCTCATGTAGTCATCGGAAGGGTTTGATTGCATCTCCTTGACCTCCTGGAGAATCCGCTTCACGGCTGGGTTCTTGAGGTTGTGTTTCTCCGCCATAGCTGATAAGATCACGTTCTGTGAAACCACGATTGCTCACAGCTATGCCTATAGGGAATGTAATTATTGCCTTGTGTTAAGAGAAAATATTAGAGTGGGAATAATAATGTAATGGAAATTGCAGGGGAGAGACGTTAGGTATGGCTCAAGGGGGACACGTCATCATACGAGTGGTTTTCTGATATGCCTCTCTTTCATTGGACATATGGAGCTGACGTGTTTTTTCTCTCCGCTTTATCAGGTAAACCCCAAAAATCAATCAAAATTAATTAAATCGATTTCCTTTAATTTGTATTTGGACAGTCATGTTCAATTTCATTAAACCCGATTGGCATGGATTTTATTAATCTTTCGGTTCGGTTTAAATTGGTACTTAAGCAGGAAAATGTTTTTTATACTAATAAAAGTATTTTTAATTAAAGTAAAATATTATTGTGTCATTTTCTTTAATTTTGAGAATTATTTTTATCTATGAGTTATATATGAAACAATAAAATATGAATAAAAATGGTACAATTATATATGGCAATAATTATTTAATATTTAGATATTAAATTTAAATTGTTTTAAGTAAAAAGTCATCTTTTTAATATACATAAATAAATTTTACTTTAATTTAATATTAAGTCTAATTAAAAGTTTCTCTTAGAAAAGTTTAATTTTTTTATAATCATACTTTAAATCACGTGTATTTTTCTGTAGAAGTAATAACATTTGAGACCAAGACAGGTATTATATATGAGTAATTCGTACCTTCTTTCCTTTTCTTTAATTATCTTTAAAAAAACTTAAAATGTATTTTATGTATTTTTACTAATAATAAGTTGTTAGTGCAAATTGAATTAAAA
>PYAF01005783.1:633144-657470 GCA_007407185.1 Glycine tomentella
AGTCAAGTAAGTGCTCGAATATCTTCTTTTTAAATTATATGAAATATATTATATTATTGTCTTGGAAAATTGTTATTGATCTAGTTAATGACTTTATTATAAATAGTTACTTGAAAAATACTTTAGCGATATAGTTAGTTAGTTGTACCATGTTTATTGGCTTGGAATATTATTAGTTAGTGACCTAGGTTATGATTAAGGACCTACCTAATACATACATAATCAATTTTTAAAAATAATTTTTATTTTAAATTAAATAAATTATGATAATATGATTATAAAATGTGTAGCATATTAGTATGGCCGCGTCATCGTCATCTGAGTCATCTGACCATGAGCCTGAGCCTGAGCCTGAGCCTAAGCCTACCGATCTCACAATGCATGTTCTTCCCGGACCATATAGATGGGATATACTTAGGAGGCGCAGACAGTGCACCCATATTTCACAGGCTGTTTGGAATGAGGAAACACAAAGAGAGCTAAAGATTCGCCGCGGAGGTAGACCTAGTGGTGGACCCTTACCCGACGATATTCCAGACCTAGTCGCACAGTATTTGAGTCAGGCTGGTTTTATACATGTTGCTCGCATGCGATATATGCAGGTATCCATTTACGAATATTGTTATGTTTAATGTGTTGAAATTAGTGTTTTTTGAATTTATAAATTGATAAGTGACTTATATTTTTCAGATTGATGCTGGCCTTATTAGTGCTATGGTTGAGCGGTGGAGGCCAGAGACACATACTTTTCATATGCCGCAGGGTGAGATGACAATTACATTACAAGATGTCGCAGGTATACTAGGATTGCCTACTGATGGGCAAGTCGTTACCGGACAGACTTACATGGATTGGGCAGAATTATGTAATCAGGTTTTTGGTAACGGGCCCGATGCGGCCACTGAGTTAACCTCCGGCAATTTAAAGCTATCATATTTTGACAGAGTGTATCCTAAATGGGATGCAGTTGCTGGTCATCCTCAGAATATGATATACTTCACAAAGGCTCACATTGCACGTATGTTAGGATCTTGGATCCTTTGCGACAGATCGGGGGAGAGCGTAGTAGGATGTCGCTACATTGCCTTACTTGTGAGTGATTTTGCTGATATTGGTTCATATAGTTGGGGGTCTGCGGTTTTGGCAAACTTGTTTAGACAGTTGTGCGATTGTACAGACCCGGATAGAAAAGACATTGGTGGTTGCACTATTTTGCTTCAGATTTGGGCGTGGCTCAGATTTCCACCCATTGCTCCCCCTTTGCCTGATCCGTATGAGCTGGACCGCCACTTCGGACACAGGTATGTTTATTTTGTATTACTTGAATCACCATGTATTTATGTGTACTGCAATTAACAATCGAATGTTGAATATGGAAATTAGATTTAATGCTCTGGGTCGCTTCAGAATGAACTCACTTAATTGGTATCGAGACAGATTAGACACCTTATGTAGAGATGAGGTATGTTTTTTGAATCAAATATATTTATTTAAAATGGATGTGAATATGCAATTGACTCCTATATATGTTTTAATTGTGTAGGTGGTTTGACAACCTTATCGAGATTACGATTTATTGGGTGCATCTGCTGACACAAAGCATTTGTGGATGGCTAGGACACCTGTTATTTGTTTTCACATTGCTGAGTATGTGCAACCTGATAGATGCATGAGGCAATTTGGACGGGATCAACCGATACCTCACAGGCCTGGAAAATTGAAAGGTGTGCATGATTATAACCTTCGTGGTAAACCCCAAGAAAATTGGCCTCGCAAGCTAAAGAAATTTATAGAGAGATGGAATAGGAGAGTTCAACATGTTGAAGTGCCTCCTGAAATACATGGTCTTATGTCACCCAACCATGAGTACATGGTTTGGTATAAACTTTGCGGCAAGCGATATGTCACGAAGCGGGCTGCTAAATTAGGACGTTGTGTAAGTTATTTTTACTTGAAATCATTTTTTTTACTATTATTATATATTTTTCTTTATGTATATCTGCGTTGAGTTATAGGTTGATGGTCTGGAGAAATTGTATTTTATCACCACGCCTGAGCAATTTCCACACCACACTTTGGAATATGTACACGAGGAAATAGGTCGCCTGATAGCTATTTTCAAAGAGACCGCTCGGGTGGAGGAGCCAGGTCCAGAGGCACCCCTGACCCAGCTTTCGGAGGAGCCACAGTCGTCTATCGACATTGGGCGTCGTGAGAGAGAGGGTCGAGGGATAGGACGTCGTCGCCGACCTATTCCACCAGTTTCTGAACCTATTTATGCATCCAGGCCACACATGGGTGGATGATTTAGGCCATCCTTCATAGGTCATGAATACGGTGTTCAGCAGACATTTCACGAGCATACCCAGCCGGAGGCACATACATATTATTAGCCAGAGTACCCACCGATGGACACGCAGAGCCAGTCGACGACTAAATCAGTATAAAAGGTTTATTTTAGAACCATTTCATTAATTGGTCTGACTAAATCAGTAAATAAATTAGACTTTGAGCCCCACAAGCAAGAGGATCAAATATATGATTAATTATGACCTAATCATTGTACTTAAGCAAGAACAAAGCCTTGTACAAGTCACCAAACGAGAAAGGATGTGCCCAGCTACCATTTGTGCTAACATGAGGCAATGGAGCTACCTATGTATTTATGCTCCTGTTCTGAAAGCCAATTAAGATATGACAAGTATATATGATCACTGATCATATATACTTTGATCACGTATTTCTTTCAACCATGAAATTAGGGGAATCCATGGATTGATGGAGAAATAGGGCTCACATTCAGAAAATTTTCAGTTGGAAATAGGTACTATATTGATGTCAATTGGTAAATTATAATAGGACAGTTTCAAATGTGTTTATGATTGGAGAAATTATAATTTATTATTTATTCATTTATACAATTTTAGTTTGAAGGTGGTATCTGATTCACTGAATAAATAATAAATGTGTCAAAGGCTTTGTAGCTAATTTTTTCCTGAGAATCTGATTGTTCTTTTGTAATTTGTTGTCTCCTGCAGTGTCTTACTATTAATTATTTTGTACAATGATATCAACCTCTTCCTCTCTGCAGGGTGTGCTAACTTGTTTTGTTTTTTTCTTTTTTTCGAAAGTGGTTTGCTGAAATTAGGCAGATTATAGTAAATTGGTTTGCTGCAGTTTTATATTTTGGTTTACTGCTATTTTATATTTAGGTTTGCTGCTGTTTTGTATCCTGGTTTGCTTCTGTTTTATATTGTTGCTGTTTTATATCCTGCCATCAATTGTTTTATGATAAAAATAATGTTGGTTCTGTTAGAATATACTGAATAAGATCCTTTAATTTGGTATAATTGATGTCAATATCTTATTTATTTCAAATAATGTTGTTAACATTCTTTCTGAGATGTACTTTGGTTAATGTACTCTTTATAACAACTTGCTTCACTTTTTAACTTCCCTTTACAATCAATCAATGGCTCTTTTCTCATGTCGCTATTCTCACAATTTTGATGTCAGTATTGCGTTGTTAATAGATTTCTCATTGTTATTATGCTCTCTTAAGGATAGATATGAAAATTTTAAATTATAGACTTCATTGGTTTTCAGAAACATGTCAACTTATTTTATTTTTCGTTCATTCTTTTTGTTCAACTTGTCTACTTGCCAAAACTTAATGATCGGTTGGGATTCATGCTATATGCAAAAAATGCTATGTCTGAGTATCTGATCAAGGCACACGACTTATTGTTCTTGTTATTTGAATTTTACAGCAAAATCTTGGCCTTGTGGATCAAAATCAACTGGATGACAACTTGTGGATGTGGAGGAAGATGAAGACGCATATAGTTGTGTCATGTTTTAGATTAAAATGTCTTTTTGGTAAATAGTGATGGATATTTAATTGATGTCCCTGTGTCTTTTGTTAAATATGTTACGCACGTGTGTGTGTGTCTATATATATATATATATATATATATATATATATATATATATATTATTTTTGTCCTTTAGTAGCGCCTCTCTCTACAATTTAGGTGTTTTTTTAATGTTATTTTGGTGGTAGGTGGATATTAATTTCCTATATGCAACACTGCCATGAGCGCTTCTGAGTTGAAATAATTGTTTCTTGTATTTATTTTTTAAAAAGTTGTGTTCATTGATGATGTTGTAAAGGTTTAATTAGAAGTTTAAAATATAATGATTGTTCCATTTTGATTTTATAACTAGTTACGTGTCATACTTCTACATTAATATTTTAAGCTATTTTGTAAAAAAAGATTAAAAAAATTAATATTTTGAATTCTTTTGTAAAAAAAAGGTTTAAAAAGTATGATTTTTTATTTAAAATGAGTTCAAAATCGGTTTAGAATCAGATTTGGATATAAATCGGTTTTAAATTAGTTAATCAGTCCAAACTGATTTTGAAGTGATTTGGTTTAATAAAAACTGATTTTTTTTAAAAAAAATAAGGATTGGTTTTAAAGTCAATCCAAATTTTTTTTGTTTGGATTGCATCTTACAAAAATTAATCCAATCGAATGTATGTCCAGCCCTAATTATATTCATTCATTTCCATTGGGGTTTGAATAGCAAATATAAATGGCAACAAAGTTTAGAACCGGTTTAGAAAGGCAAAATAATTTAAACCGTATCTGTTACATCAAGATGAAGATGCTGTCGTGCGTGTTAAAACAATATTCCATCAAATGGAACTTTATACTCCACCAACAATAACTTTATTCGAGAGATACTATTCAACTCTCAAAGTGCATGCTTCTCTATTAAGTTTCAGACTATTGTTCCTCCCTTTCATCTATATATATATATATATATATAAACAACACTTCTGATCTGCTCACAAATAAATCAATCTCAAGAGGCAGATCATATAATTTTTTTTAGCAAAATCCATGGCAGATCTTCAAGAAAAACTGGATGCTCTGAAGGGTCTTGTTGGTGTGCTAAATAGCATGGATGAGGGTGAAACTCACAACAACGATGCAACCTCCTCACACAAGAATCCCCATAATCCTGCTCCTATGCCTGGAAGGAATCGCTCTGTTGGAAAATATAACAACAGTGGAACTCAGAAGATTAAAGGTCTGAGTAACCAAACCGGCTTCACCGAAGGCAACGCTAACGGAGCCATCAACTTTGGCAATTTACATGCCTAAGAAAATCAATGTACCAAGATCTTGAAATACATAAATAATAATGTGACGTACAAATTAAAATAAGAGCTTCACAGTTTGAGTGTGGCTCCAATATTTTCAGCTTTTTATTATATATAAATATATGACTTCTTAGATTAATATGCAGAATATATTAGCTTTGTAAATTATTCATAGTAGCAATTTTACAAAGCGTCATCAATTAGGATTAGAAATTCAGGATGCTGGTAGTGCTAGACTCTGGCACCAACGGTTCAAGTTGAATTTTTTTTGCCCTTTTTCTTGGCACCACGAGTTCTATAAAATTGATGTGTTTGAAATATTAAAAAAATTGATATTTGCACAGTTAACAAATGTCTTATGGCTCCATTCGTGATTTTTTTTATCCCAATAATATAAAAAATAATATTTATTCAAATAATACAATTCAAAAAATATTTACCCCAATGATATAAAATATTATTCAGGTGAAAAATAGGTTTCCTCCAAATCGATTTTTCACATGTAATTGTTTTTACATGTTAAGAAATTGGTTCCTCGATTTCATAATGTCATTTTTTTTACTCTTTGAAGGGATGCATTTTTTGACAAAACAAGAAATACAACATGCTTTGTAGCAATATCATATGAACAAATGAGTTAATTATAAGACACAATTATCGAACCCAACAAAGTTAATTGTCATTTGTGATGACAGTAGTTGTGCTTGGAGGTGTAGGACATCATATATCCTTGCAAGTAAGTAGTGAGAAATAACAAAGTTTTGTGAACCCCATACATGTTAAAATTCATCAACCTCACAAAATCATGCAAAGTTGTCGTATTTATTTATCAGTAAAAGCATGCACAACTTGATTGAAAATGATCCATCAACTTCAGTGTCAGTCTTGATAGCACACATCAAAAGCACTGATGGATACACCAGCACGTATCACAAAACATGGTTGGTAAAGCAAATTAACATTGAAAACATTTATGACATATGGGAAAAATCATACAACGATTTACTGAGATTGTTGCAAGCTATGCATAAATTTCTTTCTGGTATGGTTGTGGAGAAGGAAACACAGTCAATGTCACCACAAGGAGGTCAAGTAATAGAGGGTTTCGTGATGTTCCATCGTCTTTTTTAGAGTTTTCAGGTCGTGTATTGATGGGTTCCAATATTGTAAGTCTGTGGTTCAGGTCAATGGAACATGGGTGTACGGTAAGTACAAGAGGACCCTCCTTGTGTCAATTGCACAAGATGACAATAATAAAATCCTTCCAATAACCTTAGCTATTGTCGAAAGTGAATCGTTGGGAGCATGGTTCTTCTTCCTCTAAAATTTAAAAAGACATGTCACCCCATAACAAAGTCTGTGTTTGATTTTAGACAGACACAAGTCAAAAAAAATGTTTACTCAAGATATGATAATGGGTGAACGACACAATTTTGTACATGTGTTCTTCATTCGATACATTGCACAAAATTACATGAGGAGGCAGAAGAATTACGTCATCAAAAAACTAATTATCAATATGGGTGAGTGTCAAACTTAATTATCTTCATATTAAATATCACTTCATTTTGTATTATTCACAATATTAAAATTGTCTGTCTATAACTACTCAGCATGTGCAAGGGTAGAGCCTATCTTCAATCAACCAAAATGATGTTCTATGCGTCCATCCCAGGCCATTCAAAGAAAAATTACTCTCATCGTGTAGACTCAAGCCAATAACGTTTGAATTTATGCCATATTTTTTGTACTTTAAAATTTTTGTTGTATTTTTTCAAATTTAAATACTTTAGTTCAATTTAACTTGTTATATTTTTATCTTCTTTTACTCATTTAATTTTCTAACTAAAACAAAATAAAATTAATAAGTAAGAAAATATATGCATTTTGTTGAAAATATATTAAACAAGTAAGAAAATCAATAAAAATATGATATAAATCATAACAAGGAAAATTTAAAACGTTTTTAATTATTTTTTTTCATATGATAGTTATAATCATACCAAGAAAAATATTTAATTAAATTTAAATACAATATAAATTATATGAAATTATATTTTTTATAAATATTTAATTAAATTATATTTATATTGAATGATTAAATATATGTATTTTTTAAAATGTTATTCCAGATAAATTATATTTTTATAAAATAATACATATAAATTAGTAAAATAAAAAATAAAAACAGTTAATTTTAAAAAAAAAACTATAAGAAATTAAAAAAAAATAACAAAAAAAAACTCAGTTGTCATTCTGAATTGAGCTTAAGAATTACAAAATTGATTTTCCTAAGGTATAAAAACAAGGGGAGAATCGATTTCTCACCACTAAGAATGTTTTGTATTATTGGTGTAAATATTTTTTCGATTGTATTATTTGGATTTTTTTTTTTTGTATTATTGGGGTTAGAAAATTTTCCATTGGTAGACTGTAATCGGAAAGAATATACATTATGTTAATTATTTAGGTATGACCAAAAAATATAATCTACTATAAATGAGATTTCTATCTGATATATTTAGATATGCATTTAGAACGTAGAATTTGTTAATTTGATATCATATTTGTTTTGATTTAACTTGAAAATTGTAATCATGGAAATTTTAATTAACATGATTCACACCTATATTAAGAAAATGTGGAATGAAACACTATAAAACTTTGATACCTATCAATTATTCCACAGTTCGGTAGTATAAGGCACACAACGCTAGATGAAAAACAGAACTAACATTAAGGAGTTTTTATTTTATTTTTTTTTCCCGCAGCAATGAACACAAGACGCTTTTAATAAGAAAATTATGGGGACTGAAAACGCACACTCGACAGCACCGACGATGTTGTTGACGGCCTCGTGAAAAAATAATTAAAAAAGATTCATAAAAAGAAGACAAACAATTTTATGGTTTAAAAAATTATTTTTTGAAATTTTGAAGGGAAAAAAGAAAAACAAATTTATAGGAACTGAGAAAAAAAACTTACATTTGAAATAACACAAATTTACATAGATTAATAATATATTTAAGTCTAAACTTAATGTCAACAATGAAATTAATTAATTTTATTAAATTGTGTAAATTAGTAAAAAATGTCTTATTAAAAGTAAAAGACATTATATTTGAAAATAACATTCAAAGTTAATGAAATAAATTTATCTACTAAATAATTTATTTTATAAGTCAAATGAATTTTGAAGCTATTCTAATACATTAGAAATGAACTTATTTTTCTCGTAAATTTTTTCTTAATTTACTTATCGTTAACAGGTGACAATTGACTACGCGTTTCACAATAGTTCATTTTATGAGGAGAATAATATGAATTATTTACAATTTGTTGTGTCAGTGATTGAAGAAGATAACCGAACATAAGTTCTAGCGGCAGAGAGAGAATCAGAGTGATCCTCTTTTAATAGTGTAATATTGTCAGTTAAGTTAGTTTCTTCATTCCACACTAGTCCTTTTTTATGTGTTAGCATCAACTACATTTCTTGGGTTTGGGCCATGACTTGATGATTGGGCCTGGTCTCCCACGTGGCCACTTAAACCCAATTAGTCTAAGTATACTCCTTAACACAATTTAATGATTTTTTTTAATTCAATAGTATCATTTTTCCTGCATTCCATATTATAAAGCCACCTCTGCTTATACGAGATGTTGAATTGATGCAACTTAAACAGAGGAGTATAAACCTATATATATATAACAGAGTAGTATAAAGAAAATTGATGTATAAATGAAAAGAGAACAAGAGATAAAAAAAACAACATTTTTCCAAAGTGTAGATGATTTTATCCTATTCCCGTTCTAACAAAATATGTAAGGAATATTACTGATCTATCACCTTTATATTGATTCCTTGATCCGCCCAACTTTGTCTGATTTGTGAATAATAATAATAATAATAACAATCTTGCTTTCTTTTTTATTTATCCGTCCATATAATCTAACTAGGTAAAGCTTCGAATAACTAGATACCCTCTATTGGAGCACCTTAATTAAATGTGGATAAGCATAGACAACTAAAGTGAAGCACCACCTTATGGATTCACATTCCCTCTCACTATATATCTTTTGCAATTTGCATTCACACTAATTAAAATATTCTCCCCCCGAGTCTATAAAAGTGGCCTTATATCCTACTATTCCTCTCAAAGCATACCAAAGCTATCTTATAAGCCTAATTGCAGAAACTGCACTACCTCCTAGAATAGTTTTCATTTTTATTTTTTTTGTTCAAGGCCAAGAATTCAATGGCAGGTATTGCATCTGGAATCAGCACCCTTGCCATTGGCTCAGGTGATGCTCGACGGCGTCCAACACAAGCCCAATCCACTCCCAACACAAACACAAACACAAATACTAACAGCAACACTTCTTCTTCTACGTCATCATCTGAAGGGTTCACTTATTTAAACTCTGCCAAGCAAGATATAAAAGGTCTTACCAATCAGACTGGATACGTTAAAGGCAACGCTAATGGGGTCATCAACTTTGGGACCCTCACAGCCTCTGCTGCTGTCCAGAGGCAATGAATCCCTTAACAACAACAAGCAAGAATGAAGAACATATATATATATATATATATATATATATATATATATATATATATATATATAGCTTCCGGCAACTCAATAATTAACTAAATAATCAGATATGGGTGTACTACTACTTATTGTCTAAGTTTAAAATTTTATAGATATTGCTCTTCAATAAAATAATTAGAAGGTTTGCATTATTTTTGTTTCTGTTGATACTTGGATATCGGTTAGTTGTTATATATAACCTCGTACAATATTAATCAATGTTTATAAGATATCGTCGGGTTCTCACACTTATGCGGTTCCCTATTTCCCTGATTTTAAATATCACTTCAACAAATTTGAATGACCTGATTGACAACCAAACCAATCAAATCCACGAGTTTGATTTTAAAATTATGCATGATAATGAGTACATCATTTTATAATTTTAAAAAATATAGAAGTCACAAGTCATTCTAATATTATTAGAAAGGCTTAAAAGCCCTTATAATTATTCAGAGAGTAAAATATATTTTTCTTCCTCTAAAATTTAGTAAATCTGATTTTACTCTTTCAAAAAATAGTCCTTTTCTTATTCTTTTAATTTGGAAATACTTTGATTTTTATCCTCAAAGTGTATTTTGTAGCGGTTATATAAACAGCCATCGAATCTTAATTATAACGAGTTTTACAAAACTTAATAATAGTATTATAGTTTTTTCCTTTTTATTTTTGCTTTAATTTGATATTTTTGTTTTAATATAGTTTTTTTAATTAATTATGACAGTTTTTTAGTGTCATGACTACAAATAATAAATTCATCAAAAAATTAACAATATTATTTTACTAAAAATTATTTTTTTTCAAAACAAAGGGGAAAAACCTGCGTAAAACAGGACCAGGACCTTTAGAATTTGAGCTGCTCCGATCCTAAAGTAAAGTAACTTAAAATAAAATAACAATATTATTTGGCATAACTTTTTTTTACATATAAAAAGTTTTATGAATGAATTTTTAACCGATCACACGAAAGATTGGTACATATAGTATAGCCATGGAAAGAGAATAAGTGATTCAAAAGGAAAAATTTAATACTAAAATAGTAAAAGAGAGAAAAAATTACTTCTGTGCAGTATTTTGGTTTGAATATATTTTTTTGCCTCTGATAAATTATAAAATTTCTATTTTGGTCCCTAATAAATTTTTTAACTTTTGGTCTCTAATAAAAAATTATTTTGTTTTTGGTCTTCAAATTTATTTAGATACCATTTTGAAAAGTGATTTAGATAGTATTTGAAGGACCAGAAATAAATAAAAAATGATTTGGAACTAAAAAAGATATTGGGAACCAAAATAAAAATGAATCATTTATGAAGAATAAAAAACATATTTAAACAGTATATTTTTTATTTTTACTATCATCCAACATCTTTGCAAAATGGAAGAGGAATAATTAAACAGCTTGTTCTTTTGGAGGGAAGAGAACAAAATGATTTCCTATATATATTCTGGCAAAAATTAGAACAACATTAACATATTTTTTCTAACAGTTTTATATTAGTATTTATTTCTATTTTAAAGCTATAAAATTATAAGTGAATTTTGTTAAATAAAAAGTAAAAATCATATAATTGTATGATTTTTAATAAATTTTATTGAATAATAAATAAATAAAATACCTAAAATAGTGTGTTGGATCGAAATTGTTAAAAGCGATATTTCTCTTCAAACAAAATATGCAAAGTAACTCCATCACATTTGCATTGATTCCCTCATATACAGTGACGCGCGCAGCATATGAGCAATAATATTCTTGCTTTTTCTTTTGTTCGTTCATGTATACATCTAATTAATTAGGTAAATAAAGCTATGAAAATATCTCCTCATGACTAGACCTCCACCAAAAACAAAATCTCCTCATGGCTAGATTAGAGAGCGCACCTTAAACAAGTAATATGAACGAGCATAGATGATCACTAATTAAAGTTTGACAAAGGCTAACTTGTGTCCTCATGTTAAAGAAATTAAAAGCAAATTTTTTTATTAGGATGTGCAAAAAAAAAAAAATTACACTATCATATAATTTATATAATACTTTTTTAAAAAAAAAAAATCTTAATCAATATCTTAGTAATGCTGAACACCGCGTGGAGTAGTTCGTATTCGTCTGGCTCGTTATCTTGGCATATCATTCACACTCATTAAATATTCTTCTTCCCAACCCCGAGGCTATAAAAAGCTAGGGTGTGTTCTTTCTATACTTATAGTTCTCCCAAAACTTTCTAACAAGCCTAATTGCTGGAACCTCACTACTAAGCATTCAATAAGCATATTATATATAATTCGATGGCAGGTATTGCGTATGGGATCAGCGTGCTGGCGGTTGGTGCAGGTGAAGCTCCACGGCAACCAACACAAGCCCAATCTACTACTCCCAACACTCTTCACAATAACAACACTGCTTCTGAAGAGTTCACTTATTTAAGTTCTGGGAAGCAAAATATCAAGGGTCTTACCAACCAGACTGGTTACGTTAAGGGCAGCGCTAATGGTGCCATCAACTTTGGGACGCTCACAACCTCTTCTTCTGCCCAGATGCAAACATGAATCATCCTTTAATAACATGAAGAAACAAGAGGAAACTCTATAATTAGTTATCTAAATAATAATTTCTGCTGTTATTGCCTCCATTTTCATGTAATATTACTCGCCAAACCCATCGTTGTATACATATCAAGAATAAGACGTGGGTGTATTTCTCAATATATGACCATCTAAGTTTCTAATTAGATATATTGTCCTCTAATAATTTTTTTTTGAACGGCTCCTTCAATAAATAAAATGTTGTGTTGGAATAAATAATAATGTTTGTAACTTTCTTTAAAACATTTTTTATTTGATAAAAAAAAGTAGTTTTCATTATTTATAAGAAATTCTTAAAAAAATTACAAAATTTTATAGGTAGTACTTCTTATTTAATATGTCTTTTTAATAATTTTTTGATTTTCAATCAATTTTAACCAACAATATTATTTTCTTTTTTTCTCTTTTCAATCAATTAAAATTTCTTTCTATTTTTTTCATAATATTTTCTCTTTAAATTCTCACAATGAACCACAAACAAATCACACAAGTGATCTTAATAAGATATTTTAATATTAAATCTTAAGACATTATATTTATGAGTTTTTTACTTATATGTTAAGCAACTTATCTTTTTCTATCCAGGATTTTACATCTTCACATTTACACTCCAACACTTATATAAAAAAATAATTACTAATTAGTGTGGTTATGACTAGCAAGTGCAAGTTATTTTTTAAAATAAAATAATAACAAATCAAATTAGCATCGGCCAAACTAACACTAATTACATTTAGCTAGATTAACACTAATATCTTGTTTGGTAGAGAGAAAAGAAATAAAATAAATCAAAAATAAAGAGGATGAATGAATATAAGTGAAAAATAAAATGAAAACGAAAAATGTTTGATTGAAGAGAAAAAATAGAAAGGAGATAAAAAAAAAAAAAGATAAATAGATGAATGAAAATAGGTTTTAAAAAAATTGGTTCAATAGGTCTCACTATTTTTTATGCCGAATATGTGCGTATGCATGAAAAAAAAATGTATACATAAATTTCCAGTCGTAGAATCATGTAGTACCACACTTGATCTAGGGGAGAGCACAAATAAAGTTGTTTAGATATGAAGCATATATAAAAAATAATATCTGCTTCTTGTGCAAGCTAGCTACTGCCCCAATATTCCTCACCCTGCGTATAAAAGCATCCTATACGATCCAAAATAGCCAAGGCTAGCCACAGAAACTATATACACTAGCCAGCACAGCAGAGAATGGCAGGTATTTTAGGGCAGTTGCTTGGGCAGCTCCTTCAGTCAGGGGTGGGAGAAGAACATATGGAGACAACACAGCCCCGACACTCTCCGAACACCGGTGCTGTTGCTCATCCTCGCCACAGTCATGAGGAGCCGGCAAGAGCCTCGTTTAACAACACAGGCACACAAAACATTCGAGGTCTTATAAACAACACTGGTTTTACCAAGGGTAATGGTAATGGATCCATCGTCTTTGGTGGCTTTGACTCATCCAAGAAGTCTTATTACTAATTAATATCTTGTGCAACGCAATGATATATATATTATCTTCTATATAATAAATACCATGTACCATCACTGAAACTGATCATGTATATCTCTAATATTAATTTCCAGTAAAATAATGAGGTTTTTATACCTCCTCTTTATAAATATAGATGTCTATTTCATGTTTTGTGTCCATCTCCTGCAAGTTCCTTGTACACACATCTCCCCTAGTTCCCATTAAGTCACTTTATGCTTTGTGTGGAAATGAGGAAATAAATAAGTATTGGAGGAAGGAGAACAAAAAAGAAAGAAAAAGTAAAAGAAAAATAAAAATAAAATGAAATATATATCATTAGATGAATTAATAAAATTAAGGAAAAAAATCTCATCGTGTATTCAAATTTCAAATGAACGGAAGAATGAGTGAAAAAAAAAAATTATAAATGAAGATAGTTTCGTTTTTTTATAAAATTATCTTTTGTTTTTGGATTGAACTTGTGAATATGGTTATGTTCTATAAAATTAGTTGAAAATTGAAAAGTTAATTAAAAGTTGAAAGTTGAAAAATTAGTTTATTAAATTATAAGTGTTTAGTAAAATTAACTATTTAAGTAATTGAAAAATTTAAAATGATAAAAATATAATAAAATTATGATTTATTTAAAAAAATAACTAAGAAATTGGATAAATGTATTGAGGATAAAAATAAAAAATAAAAAGAAGATAGTGTTTTAAAAAATACTATTTTAAATAATGTTTAAAAAATGCTAAAATTATTAGTTTTTTAAAAAATATATTTATTGAATAATCAAATAACATTTTTAGTTAATAAAAAAATTAGAAACTAAAAATAAAATATATTGTCCAATATATTCATAAAGGAAAGAAGGATAACCTATTTTTCTTTCTTCCTTAACCAATCATTAGCATTTCAACCGTTATTCATTTTCTCATAAGATATATCTATTTATAATTTCATATGTTGATTTTCTTTAAATAATAAATAATTTATGTTTAAAAATATTAAAATTACATTTTTAATAATTACAAAAAATAATTTTACATAATCCATTTTTTCTTTTCTTTTTTCATTCATTCAAACTATTAGATAAGATATATCTATGTATATCTTAACATATACTGGATATATCTAATCTAATACAAATAAATATAAATTTTGTTCAATTTCTTATATATATTTTTACATAATCCTATTTTCATCTATCTAAATAATATTTTCTCTATTTTTTTATTTCACTCCTAATAAAAACCAAGGATAAGTATCAAATAGCAATCAGGCATCAATTTCCGACAGAATCAGATACTGAGGGTTTTTTACATATTAATCCTTTTATCTTTAACTAATTCAAAGGTTCGCTTGCTCAGTCATTGATACATGCGTCATCCGCTGACATGTGATGTGAGACCTTTTGGCTAAAAATTAAAAATAATATAAATTAAATAAATAATTAGAAAAATGGTGCAAATAACCAAATATTTAGCAAAATGGGGCACTCAAATACGCCCATTTGGGGCGTATTTAAACACGCCCAAATGGGACGTATTTGAGGAGAGCATGACATGTGGCAGGCAAAAAAGGGGGCATAGGGTTTTCGCGGTATTTTCGTAAATTATGGAAGGTCATAACTTTTGACCGGAACGTCCGATTGAGACAAAATCGGTGGTCACGCGCTCGAAATTGAGAGGAGAAGGCCTGGGCAAGTTTCCAAAGGGGACTTGCCCAAAAAATTTTCCCAAAAGAGGCCTCTAAGTGCCTCAAATTTGCGTTTTAATCTTCGGAGCCCTAAAAATTTTTTTGTTTTCTGATATTTTATCTATTCAATCAGTGAATTGCAAGCTATTCTTTGTTTATCTAATTACTTCTCTTAATTTCGACCGTTTTGCCATAAAATACGTCTTCATCGGATATTGCTACGAGAAATCACGACTGTTCAAAGTTATATGCATCGTCAAATCTATACTACAATTTTGGATTATTTATGCATTTGTTTAGGGTTGTGGGTTAATTAACTGTTGGATTTGGTTAATTGTTTATGGTTTAGGGCTTTGGGTTAATGATTAACTGTTGGATTAGGTTAATGGTTTAGGGGGATAAGGTTTATGTGTTTAAGGCTAAGGCGTAGTGTGTTTGGATAATTGGTTAGTGTTGATGGTTTTAGTATTAGGGGTTTAGGGCTTTGGGTTAATGATTAATTGTTGATGTTGGTTAAGTTGATGGGGTGTACATAGTAGTCCTTGCCATAGCGTGATTTGATTCCGCAAGAGCCATGGCCACAAGGGTTACTTTGAGAGTAGTTTGCGAGAATTAAAGGGTTACTCTGACGACTGTGAGCATGAGCTGATGAAGAAGGTGAATGGGAGAAGGACATGATCACATGTTTTCTTAATTGTTCTGTTTTGCATCTTCTCTGTGTATATGAAGATGGACTTGGCACAAGTTGAAACAATGTACGTTAAGGTTGTTGCTGTACATTTTTAAACGATTTTGGTTTAACAAATGCATAAATAATCCAAAATTGTAGTATAGATTTGACGATGCATATAACTTTGAACAGTCGTGATTTCTCGTAGCAATATCTGATGAAGACGTATTTTATGTCAAAACGCTCAAAATTAAGATAAGTAATTAGATAAACAAAGAATAGCTTTCAATTCACTAATTGAATAGATAAAATATCAGAAAACAAAAATTTTTTTAGGGCTCCGAAGATTAAAACGCAAATTTGAGGCACTTAGAGGCCTCTTTTGGGAAAAATTTTTGGGCAAGTCCCCGTTGGGTACTTGCCTAGGCCTTCTCCTCTCAATTTTGAGCGCGTGGCCACCGATTTCGTCTCAATCGGACGTTCCGGTCAAAAGTTATGGCCTTCCGTAATTTACGAAAACACCGCGAAAATCCCACACCCCCTTTTTTGCTTGCCACGTGTCATGCTCTCCTCAAATACGCCCCATTTGAGTGTGTTTAAACACGCCCCAAATGGGCGTATTTGAGTATCCCATTTTGCTAAATATTTGACCATTTACACCATTTTTTTAATTATTTATTTAATTTATATTATTTTTAATTTTTAGCCGAGACCTTTTGTTTAATTTGCTAGTACAGCTGCAGGGTTGAGCAACTGTCCCCACATTTCAGTCATAACTGATGTTATTTTAATTAACTCTCCTAGAAGGAAGTTGAAATTGAATAAAATACATGATAAAATAAGATAATATTCACACTTTTACATTCGAAGAAGGACTGAAGGAACAAAGTAAAATCGTTAATTGCTCAATTAAAATTGGGATAGTATATCTCCTTGTCAAAAACTTTGCTTACCAAAAAGTAAAAACTTATGTTGACCCCTCCATTATTATTCTTCTAAAAAAATTGCTTTTGTTAAATTAATTAATCTCTCAAAATTTAAAACAATAGTAGTATACAAGCTCTTGATTCTGTACGAAAAAAATACAAGTTCTTAAGTAGCTGCCTGTTCTACCGTATCAATCAACAGTATTCAACGTTGGCTTAAGTTCTAGCGTGTCAGATAAAGTTGTCCGTGCAAAATTGACACCATATATCACTTTGGTTATGACAGGTTTAGATATAGGAGAATATAATTGGAAGGCCACTAGGATACAAGGGATATGTACCATGCAGGGTGTTTGTTGAAAGAGAAAGAGACCTAAAAAGAAAGAAATGAAATGTAAAATAAAATAGAATAAAATGTAAAGTCAAATAAAATAAAACTCATTTTTATAGTCTATTTTAATTATTAAAAAATTTAATTTTTATTGTATTTTTTTCCTACTCCATCGAACAGACCGTAACCAGATAAAAAAGAGAGGGAGTACCAATAACCAGGAGCCCTGATATTCTCTTCTTGCATCTATAAATTGGTAATATCCCTTCAACACTATGTATAGCGATTAATCGAAGAAAAACCCGAAACAAAGTTTATAGATCTACTTGTTAGTTTTTTCTTCCCTTGATTAACTTTCCATGGCAGGTTTCGTACGAGGTTTTGCCAACATGATCGATGGAGGTGATAGCAGCCGAAGTGTGGCAACTCAGCCTCAATCAAATCCCAACAATAACATGATGAATGGTACTCCATTCCCTGCTCTTCAACCTCCTGCAGCAGGCCTTCTCAATGGAGACAATCAAAAGCTATTTGGAGTTACCAACAACACCAACATAAAATTGAAGGGCGATGGTAATGGAGCGTTCACGCTTGGCCACTTCAAATGAATCACAACTCTAGCCGTTAAAATGGCCTTCCCACATATAAATAACAAAGGCTACAACTATAAAAGGAACTATCATATAACCACTTTCAGCTAGCCTTGTCCTGGCCACATGATTATGTAATAATATTATCAACAAGCTTATAATAAGTTAACTTACGTTACTATAACATAAGAATTCACTTACCAGTTTGTTTACATTTTGGCTTTTAAGTTCTTCTAGATGTCTCCTAAATAGAATGAAATAGAATATTTTGTCATTTGCTTTCATTCTATTACAATTCACCAAAAAATAAATTAAACAATCCTAATAATAAAAAATTAATATCATTTTTTTTCAAACTAATTCATTTAATACCTTTCAATCAATCCAAACATAACGTTGAGTGCATGACAAGACTTTTGTTACACATCCTTACGTTTTTTTATTATTAGTATTATTGGATTACACATCCTTACGTTAAATGCTAAGGATTGCCCTTTCATAAATGTTTTGGAGCTCAAATAAACGAAACACGGATTTCTTTCATAACCCATAAACTAAAGGATTGGACCATTAACTGCGTCAACATAATTGTTTAGGGAGATTAAACAGTGATGAGCACAAATACTTAATTATGAACGTCCTCGCACTAGCCAGGTTTTATATATACAAATAAAGTTTCTCATCCATTCAAGAGTGAAGAATTTGATATGCTCAACTCCCCAATGTTGAACCTTGACTATTAAGAGTCCTAGTCTCTCCAACGCTTGCCACAAGTTGGGTTGCAGCAAACAAAAATAAGGGCCATGCCTTCTTCCCCTTTGACTGGTGCCTACACACATTCAGAAATTTCAGAACATCCCCAACTAGCTAAAACATGGTTTCTGAACATGAACATGAAAGCTGAAGTTTTACTATAAATAAATTGCAATCAAAAGAGCATCATCTTCAATGTTACTTCAAAGGGGATTAGAACATTTCAAATTCAAGCATCATATATGCATTTATCTTTGTGTACTGATATGTATGTTAGAATTTAACGGCTTAAGTAATTCGTGGACATTTGCAATAATAGGAGTGACCTCATTGAGGTTCACTGTCCGGTGTTCAGTTAAGGAACTGATTTAGCATTTCAAAAGAAAGTGGCTTACATTAAATATAAAAACTTCCAATGCATCAAAAAAACAAACTAATTTAATTAATGGGTAAAATATTATGACCATAATATTCCATCTTACTGATTTCAGTGATGAAACTTTAATATATATATATATATATATATATATGGTCATATTAAATTACTAGTTTGCTTTTTTGTTTCTCTTCCATAGTTAGTAGGACTTAACCTTGAAAAAGACAGCTTCTCCATGATTGCATTGAGAGCAGCGAACAGACTTGGTGCGAGGAAGTGTTGGATCTGCAGCTACATTTTCCAGCTCTCGAGTGCGCCGTTGAACAGAATGATGTATCTTATTTCTGTAGACAACACTACTATCGGCAATCTCCTGCTCAACAGTGGAAAACGGATCACACAGGCATATCCAAACTTAACTAATAACATCAAAAGTCAAAACTGGATGCGGTCCCTTGAAATAGTTTGTTCATAAGAAAAACAAAAGTGTCAATTTGTTATAGCAAAAACAATAAAATGTAAAGAACTTTCTTTCCTTGCTTACTTGGTGTTTCGTTAGTTGTATAAAACAAAATATGATCACCAAAGCACCAAATGCAGAGAAGACATGTATGTTACTGAAGTTTTTTTAAAAAAAAAAAAATCATTTATGAATGGTCCAGTATCTGATAGTTGGATTGAGATTCAAATCATGAATCGGAAGACCTATTTAATTACCAAATTGTGAATCGAAAGATTTATGATCAACAATAAAACATAACATATACAATTACAAAGACATATAAAAGCACAAATTCATAGTCAATAACTAAAAATCATAAATCTAGAAGCATTTTAACATAAAGAAACATAACAAAAGTCATATATTAAGTTAAAAATGCAATATCCATGAAATTTTAACTTAAAAGCAACTCTTAAGCCCTAGGAACGACGGCAAGAGACGTGATATATCAAAGGCACTGTTAGTCAATGCTCAATTTTCTTTTGACATGAAATGGAAACACAATGATTCGCTATGAAAATGCATATGGCATGAGAACGGTGAAGTCAGAATAAAAAAGCAACAGCAACATATAGGAGCCAGATACCTCTGCAAATATAAGTCAATTGCGAGTGAAAGCAAAACAAACACCATTCATCCATTAAATCAGTAGGGGAAGTTTTCCTTAGGACCTAGTATAAATATATAGAAGAAATTGCATTCCTGTTAAAAAACCACACTGCAAATCCATTGACTCCAAAATTCAATTTCCAGTTGATCAGATTCATCAACAAACCATGGCATCAGAGACTTTTAAGATTTGAAGGCATTTTCAAAATCAACAATATGGTACTAATTTCATTCCCAAGCATTGTAGTGTAGCCACGTTTCTTGGCAGACACAATTCCCAGGTTAAGGTTGAATTGTACAATAGAACCCGAGTTCAATTCTTAGCAGAAACAATTTTCTGTCATATTTTACTTACCTCTCAGCCGAACTCCAAATTAGTCAGGCTCTCTTTGGTTAAGACAAAAAAAAAAAGTGTAGCCACATTTATTCAGTAGAATGGTCGGCATTAATTGGTGAATCGTTAATTCAGATTGAAAATGGGGGAAACACGAAGAGAATTAATGGTTAGGTTAAAGTGAAACACCAAAAATAGCTTGAAGAAGAAGAAGAAGCCGCTACAAACGTAGATGCATATGCAATAGGAGAGCTAGTTAGGGTTTTTGCAAGATGGAGGCAGAGCGAAAGAAAGAAAGAAGGAGAAAATGGAAATGGAAAGCAAAAGAGGAGAGAGGAACCTCGTGATTGCAATTGCGGCAAGCATAGAGAAGGAGCTTCTCCTCCTTATCCTCCGTAGGGTACAGAACGTTGTTGCTGCGGTGCGGAATGAAAGAAGAAGCATTAATCTTAATAAATCCATGGATCAGAAAGAAAGAAACAGAATAAATATATGGAAGGAAAGAGAGAAGAAAATGGGAACGGACCAGCGGCGGCAAAATTTCATGGTACTCATCTTTCACTCCAATCGGTCGTTGTTTTTTGGCGGGCAGGACTCTCTACTTAATAGTTACCAATACTCTGTCTCTGTCTCTTCAGTGAGACCGGAAATAGGTTCAACTCTTTTTTTTTTTTTTTTCTTAAGGAGAAAAATAGGTTGCACTCTTCGTATCGTAAGAACTATACCTAAAATTTTGTACGAGTATTTTGTGTTTTTTTTTTCAAATTAAAGTTGAATTTTTATTTTATTAATTTACACAATAAAAATGTATATTAGTTATCAAACTGGTATGTATTTTTAGTAACAATAAATAGTGCATATAACAATATCAAGAGTACTCACATACTGTTTTTTTATCATAAATATATTAATTTTTACAATAATTATTTAACGATCTATTTGAAACATCACAAATTTGAGAGAGAAAAATTATTATTTTTTATATAAAAAATAATTATTTTCACTAATTTGTAGTACTGTAGTAGTTTGTGATCTTTTATTAAATACATATTACTTATAAAATAATATTAATAATTCCATGAAGTAATCATTATTTCAACTAAAAGAAATATAAGAACTTTGACAAATTTGCAAGTATTTGGTACAATACCATATCATTAGCTTATATAAGTAAATACGCATTTACTATGTCGTACCATTTTTTACTAATACTATGTCACACCAATTTCAAAATGAGGCCAAATTTGGTACAATATCATATCTTTGCAAATTTGGTACATGGATGAATTATTTTGTGCATCCATCATCACTTTGCCCTAGGTTTCTAGCGGGAGTGTTTACTTGGAATGACTAACGTTCAAGTTAAAGAGTTTGGCAAAGTAATGACACTAGTATGTTATATTGCATGCTTGTTCAATTTTAAGGGTTTTTTAATCCCTTACACATTAATGTCATGGCCCTTAGGTAATGCGAAATCAGTCTTTGAAAAACATCATTTTTCATCAAAAAAAAAAAAATCTCAAATTTTCCCCTCTTGAAATTATAGTCTCATCTTACAATTTTATCAAATTTTCATATTATTTGACTTTTAAATATTCAAATTTATTTTACATTCTACATCTATCATAATCCCTTAAATATATAAATAAAAAATAAAATCTTTAAATAAAATAAAATACATAAAGGGACTATCGGTTGCGGTAATTGTTAATTTTTGTCATTCAGTTGCTTTATTTATATTCAATTCAATGGCAATTGTTAATAGTTGTATTGGACACATCTTGTGCTCCAATTATATGATTTTTTTTTCTTATCTTTAAAAAAAAGGTATTGCGTGATAGGTATTATCAGCCTATTATGTTTTTTATAAGCTAAATTGTATTGATATAAGATTTGCAATTCTTGGTAATATAAATTTGTTTAGTGAGAAGGGGTAGTGACAGACTTCTTCTAATAACACAGTGGGAAACATGTTTATGTTGTGTGTTTAATTTATATTAAAAAAAATTAACACGACGGGTATATGTTTCCGCTGAGTTAAATGTTTTACAAAAAAAAATATTAACAAAAAGAAAACAAGTTCCTGCCGTGTTAAAATAACGGACGAGAAAGGTGAAGAAAGAGGTAGAATAGGAAACTCAAGGGAGACAAAAAACTAGGAAGGGGAGGAGAAACAAGGGTGGTGAGAATTACAAAGCCCGCTTATATTAAGATGTGCTTATAGTGCAAACTTATATCCATGATTGCTCCTACGGTGATGTAACGGAAAGCTTCAAATCGAGGAATGCAGCATTGCACCCAGATCAAACTAATGCTAAATTTTAAAAGGAGTGGAATGATTGCACTTTCTACAACTTTTTAAATGAAATAAAGCAATTTATAACATACCAGAAGATGGACCACTCTTGCTCAATGTCAATACACACAGAACGTACAAGTGGCTTGCATCCTTAATGAAGTCTAATTGCTAGATGAGTTGTGCTGTGTTTATTTTTATCCTTGGGTATCGAAGACAGTGCCACATGTTTACAATAACTCACACTCTACTCTATCATCTGAGCTTAGACCCCCTTGACAAAGAAAAAAAACTATTAAAAAGAAAAAAGGTAGTACCCTAACATTATTTTCAATTTTCACTTAAGTCAGAGTTATGCATGACCCAAAACACATGCACATCAACAAAAGTAATATAACAAGACTAACATCAATTGACAGCGGAACAAAACATAAGATATCCATCAGAAGCATGAAAACCAAAAAATAAGAAGATCCACCCACAAAATTAACTAACAAGACCAACTACAATTGACAGCGGAACAAAACATAAGGGATCCACCAGAAGCATCAAAACCACAAACTACCATGATTCATAGTATGCTAACTGATGTAAGCAATAAGCTCAAGCTCAGAAGGTTCAATGTAATATAGATGCACGAAAGCACTCAGAGAGACAATATGCAAAAACCAAATCTGCTATGAAAGCCTCAAAACTACACAAGAAATTATGTTGTAAATGAGAGTATGAATATACAGCATTCGAAGCTTGCATCAAATGAAAAAAACCATCCAACTGCTTAAACATCTCATAAACAACATAGAGCATGTCCACAAAGGTAACTGTTGAAAGATTAAACCTAACTTGCAAGTATCTTCAGGATAAGTAATCAAGGAAACAAAAACACAACCCCTGCAACATCTAGGAAAGCTTACTCTACATTACTGATATCACAAACAAGCGGCCATAGCTGCTGAAACTTCATGATTGTATCCATGGACTTGGTAACGATCTAACGTGTGCCCCCACTTACCAACCCCTTTGTTGCTCCATACATTCTTCAGTCTCATTCAGCGTCTTCGATTATGCCTCTTCTTTCTCCGGCTCCTTTTATCATCAGAATCAGAGTCTGAAGGAGAATCTGAATCAGATGATTCTGATGAACTGTACCTCTTGCGTCTTCCTCTCTTCTGCTTCTTCTTTCTCCTCCGTTTCCGTTCCTCCTCTGAATCAGAAGATGAGCTGTAACCTGAACTGCTTTCAGAAGAATAATCCGACCCCGTAACAGATGATGACCCACTGCCACTATCAGTCTCAAAAACAGAATCCTCACTATTGCTACCAGAATCAGAGTCCTTCCGATGCTTCCTTTTGGTTTTTTTGGAACTTGTTTTTGCCTTTTCCTCCTTAGCATCAGGAATGTTATCATCCAAATCATAAG
>PYAF01005783.1:658921-677423 GCA_007407185.1 Glycine tomentella
AAAGATATTTTAATTGTGTAAAAAAGGATATTTCAATGAAGTCTAATTTTATAAGACATGTTAATGCAAAATTATTATTATTATAGTTATAAAAAATTTGTACATTAGAAGATAATTACAATGACTATACTTTTTAAAGTTATTTAAAGTAATTTATCAAACTAATTAGAAATTATTATCATTTATAATTTTAAATGTTTAATTATTTTTTGTATAGACAGGTTTAATTTTTTCAAAACTACGTAAAAAATATTATTCAAAATTTACTTTATAATTTGTATATATTGATATTATTATTTAATGAAATAATCAATACAACAAATATTGTATGGTAAAAAGATTATTAATATCAATTGATACATAAAATAAGATAAAACTAGTAATTATTGAAAAGCCTTATGAATTATAATCCTTTAAAATTAACTTTAAAAGAAAGGAAAAATAAAGATAAAATTACATAAGACGAAAATTAAAAAGAATAAATCATGGATATCAAATCTTAAAGGACCGATTATTAACTCGGTCAAAATACTAGTAGACCACTAGCTGAACCAATGAATAAATGATTCAACTATATTCTACTGATTTAAATCAATGCAAAATTTATAAATAAAATATTATATATAAGTTAAAATTTATCTCCTATATTAGATATATGTGTTGATTTAGTGGATATAATTATCTGACTAAAATATATTTGGTCTTCTGCCATTATTTTAAAATTAATCCCATATATTTTAAAAGTTCTAAAATAATCCCGTAATTTTTTTAATAATATGTTTGTTCTTTCGTTAATTTTAGTCCAAACATTACCAAAATTTACTTAGAATCACTAATAACATGTTTGTTCTTTCATTAATTTTAATTAGTCCAAACATTAATGAATTTTTCCACTCTAATACTCTATCTAGAATTATCAATAATTTAGTATTTATCTAATTTGTTTCAATCTAACGAAGCACGCTATTGAATCAAATGACAAATCATTGCAGAGAAGGAAAAAAAAGGACTTTTCCCATGATATATGCTCCAATAAAGAATCATTAGTTTAACTAAATAACAAAAAAAAAAGTAGTTATAATTGTTTGTTAGAACTTTTCCCATGTTATATGCTCCAATACATATTCAAATATTTAGTCACTCTAATTATTCAAAATCTACAAACCATTCTCAGCTTCCCCCGCTTGTGGTCAAAATTTCTTAGAATTTGTTATAGAATTCATTTGAGTCATTTTTTATGATAAAAATTTCATTTATACCTGTTATTTCATAAGAAGAAAAACCGGCGTTAAACTTTTGTCTTGAAATTAAATTGATTGTCTCTCTTCTTAAGTAAAATATAAATAAAAATCAAAGAGTCATTAGTAAGAAAGGGGGCTTGCTTGGCCAAGAATTCAAAACGCCTTTGACAAGGAGGGATGGTTAATGACTAATGAGAACAACAAATTTAAAAACAAATTCCATCTTAAAACATACATGTACCAAGGAACTGTCGAAAATCTTAAGACAGAAAAAAAAATGTATCAATCTCTGAACATCCAATCTTAACACTAAACAGGGGACCCGTTTAGAATATCCCAGTTAAAAGATTTGCAGCGGTGGAGATTGCAGCTCCAGTGAAAGCACAATGCATCATATGTTCGTGAGATGTGTCTCCTGACGTAAGTGCAAGTGTTACCCCAGTGATTCCTCCGGCCATTGCGCTATTTTTCTGCATCCAACACAATAAATCATAATCTTCTAGCTATTAAGTACCGGCAACACATGCAGCATTTCATTAATAATTAGTTATTGAACATCAAAAACAACTACTTACCCTATTATCCGAAGGCTCCACCACATTATCCTGAGGCTCACATTATCAAATAAAGAGAATCCAAATCTTATAAGCTAATAAGCATGAATGAATAGTTGTTCGTTCCTTTTCATAAAATTAAAGGCACCATATATATATATATATATATATATATATATATATATATATATATATATATATATATATATATATTGTTGTTTAGAATGAATAACATCACTAGCCAGTCATTTGCTCCACGAGCTTCCTTCAGCCCATATGTGAGTCCGGAATATATTCCTGCATTTAATTTAGATAAATCATAAATGTGTAAGGGTCACTGTCATCCACACCCCACTATTTGCCTTAAAATCTCTAACAGAGGTGAAAACCCCTTGATCGATGGAATAACTAGGCAGAGATTATTAGCATGAGGAAACTAGAAAATATAGTGTAGTCGTACAGTACTCGAGTCATGCTTTGCAAGTTTGGCATTTATAGTTTACAACAACAAAAAAAAAAAAAAAAAAAACTAAAAACAGTCTCTAATCATTTGCAAATTCATATATAGAGAATGTATCGCTACCCCATTGTAAAGACTCTTTCCCGGCATTCTTCACCTTATAAGAAAAAAAGAAAAAGAACAATTACCGGGGAAAATGGAGATATTAATAAGTAAAATAAAAAAGAAACTAGAGATTTTGACAAAGTCGTCTCACCTAGTTTAGCATTGATTGACTTTACGATTCACTTTTTAAGATTCATATGTATAGTTATTTGTTAGAACTTGGAATTAAGTTTATACTAAATTAACTCACCATGGCCTCAAGGGTTTGCTGCTGGCCTTGTTGTATATTCCGTTACAATGCTATTGGGCCCAAATCTCAAGGCTGTGTCCTGGCCCATTTCCACTTAGGGTAAATCCCTAAATGTGATGTCTCTCTTATAAATACCCTCATTATGAGGTGAGACAGTGATGAAAAGTTTCAGAGTAAGAGGCAGACGCAAAGCTGCGGCTGCAGAGAGGCTGAGCGAAAACAGAGAGTGAGTGTTTCTCCGGTTTGTGAACCGTCGAGGTGTCTCCGAGAGCTGTGAGAGTTTCTTGTTGAGAGTGTTTCACTTCTGTTGTAGTGAGGCTGAGAGAAGCTCCGGCAGGTGGCCGTTTGAGCGTTGTTGTAACCATTATTATTGAATAGTGGATTGTTCTGGACTTGGTCCCATGGGTTTTCCTCTTGGAGGTTTTCTCCCACGTAAAGCTATATCTGTGTGTTGTTTCTCCCTACTCTTCTCTCGTTTATTGTTTGATTGTTTCCGCTGCACTTGTTTGTGTTTTGTTTGTGTTGGCTGCTGTGGGTTGAGTGGTTCGACTCTCCAGTGTTACGGTTGGTTGAAGGAGCTCCCAGCCGAGAAGAGACGAGTTCGGCCGAGAACGCGGAATTCGGGCACAGGTTGTGCCAAGTACGCGACGAGCCGAGCAGAGGGTAGCCGACGGGTTGTGGTGCCGAGCCGATCACGCGGTGTCGGGCAGCAAATTCCACAACAGGCCTCCCCTGCATGTACAAAACAAAAAGGGAAAGATATGCAGATTAGTAGTGTACTATTTTACATGTAAACTGTAACTAAGTACGTACTCCGTAATAGAAAATTATAATTAATTAAAGCATGGACACAATTTATAATGCGCACGCACTCCTAGATAATTGACTCAAATTATAATCTGGCATTTACCTTACCTCTGAGACCATGCAAACGATGTTTCTTGGCATTAGAAACTTCTGAAGGCATACCGCCAGTGTTATCCAGCCTGTTGCCTATAATGAACCCACCCATATCATAGAAATTAATTATTAATAATGTACACAAAAGAAAAATGTACCAAACAAATTAACACACACACACATAAACATAACTCATTGGTAATCAAGTCTAACTCTAGATAAAGTAGAAAAAGAAATGGTGGGGCCGGGGAAGCATTGCACCTTCAACAGCTGAGAAATAGGCCTCATGCATGGGACACAGCTTGAACCGCTCCAATCTGGAAGAAAATGAAAAGGCAGACGATCAGATAGATAGAGATCAGTTAACATTCACAATATTAATATTCCGGGAGATGTAAAGTTGGTTTGACAGTGAAGGAAAAAGAGAAAGGGAAAGAGATCACGAGTTGGAATCCCTGCTAACAAAAACTAACCATACTAACAACTAATATTTATAAAAAAAATTTCCAATATTCCCGCATGCATGCACGCACCCACCCACAATCAATTTTGAGATATATATATATAAAGAGAGAGAGAGAGAGAGAGGAGTTTCGGAAGGTACCTCAGCAACTTTGACGAAACTCTCAGCTATGCGGTTGAGAAGAGGGTGGCCAAGGTCCCCTTTGTTAAAGCAAATAACCTCATCAAGCGGAGAACGGGTCTCCAAGTTAACGTTACTGCTGCTGCTACTACAGTACTACTTATCTTTATTGTTATTTTCTTTGCACTTTGCACTCACTTCACCCAACCAAAGAGAAAGATTGGGGTGACATGAGATGAAGAACATCAGGATCGGAGAACACGTGCCTTTTCAGCATCAATCAAAATCAGACGATGTTGATTGAATTTAGCTCCTTGTAATTACATAGATCGAGTCGTTGTCTTCTTTGAGCCACAAAATCAAAATCTCCAAATCAAGTCAACATTTGATGTTCAAACAATCAAACTTATACACTTTTGACAATCTTGCAAATCTTTGAAAATTAACTATACAAATTGAATGATTCTATCAATTTTTTTCTTACCAAAAGAAAATATTTTTTTTATGAAAACATCTCAGATTTGTTACTTGAGATAATAAAAATCTTCGCTTATCAAATTTGTCCAAGTAAAAAAGAAAATAAGAAGAACACATAAAAAAAAAATATATAGCGATAGTTGTTTATTTTCAAATGTAACATAGGACATAAAAGTTTTCACTTAAAGCATTATATATTATTTAATAGAAGTCGGTCACAAAAAATACTATGCAAGATATTTTTCCAGTTTTAATTTTTTAGACAAAAAGTTGGGGGCACCAAATACTTCAGTAAAAACAATAGATTTATTAAAAAGGAACAACCAAATATGAATATCCAAAACAAAACATATATATATGATTTTATTCTTTTCTCATACATTATCAACAATATATGTTTTATTATGAAAAATACAAACGATATATAATGTACTTACAATAAAGATAGTATCTTGTTGAGTTTTAAAAGATACTCAATAGAAAAAAGTGATGAGGAGACATTCAAACTCTATTATACTTTCAGACTACTAAGTTATGATATTGACTAATTTTTAAATGATACATAAGAATTTTTTAAAATTTATGAGAAACAATTAATATCACTTGATCTTGTGTGTTGTGAAAATTAATTGCGACCAGAGTGGTTTCAAACCATATAAAAATTTATACAACTAATATAATGTAATAAATAAAATATTAGTGTTAATAACATGTGTGAGTGATAAAGTGTTCAAACATTATTAGTTTAATAAAGCTTCATTTCACATATTTTGACATGTACAAACATATATTGTGATGGTTGGAAAGTTTCACATTACTTTGTCTCAAATTTTTTGGGGTGCAGCTTATATATTAACTCCACTCAATATCAATTGTTTTCAAGATGAAATTTAACATAATAGCAGAGTCTACAGACCATATTGGTGTACCACATATGACATATTCTAGTAGGCATTGCTTCTCTCGGGTAACTTGAAGACAAAATTCTAATAGGCATTGCTTCAGTTGAGTGACTTGAAGACAATGAAATGTTAACATGGAATCTAACATATATAATACCAGAACCTGTAGCTCATCTCCATATGTCACCTGTCCTGATAGTTTTGTTAGGCAGCTTCACTTAGCACTATTGCTTTTAAGATAAAATCTTACAGAAATAATGTTGTATGAGCAGGTCTGATACTTTAAGTGTACAAGATGCTTAGGATGTTTGATGTAGTAGTTTTAAAGAAGTCCATATGTTGGTTGAACATTGAAAGCACATTGAAATATGCTTAGACGTATAATAACTTTGACGACCCATTTCCCCACACGAGTGTTTTGAACGCAAGGGAGACTTACAATTTGACGAGTGCCTTCCAAAGATCACTGCCTTTATTTTCAAAAAGTTCAAAAAAAGTCTCTGAAATCTACAGAAGTAACTTGGATCAATGTGTTGTTGCTGTTGTAATATGAAAAGGGCAAGGACAGAGAAGATTTTTAGCAGTTTTACTCTTAAGTCTTAAACTATTATGTCAAAATCGAAAGTCAACCTAAAATGCTGTACAAAATATTGAGATAGGTTAACTATTTCAGTTTAATGTTACTTAACTGTTTAACAAAGAGTGGTTAACTTCTGAAGATTTGATTTAAACTGATTTTCTTAATTTCAGATTGGAAAAAAATTCCCAATCAACCTTGGTATTCAAGACGTGTGACGGCTTTTTTGAAGGTTTTTCTTCTTTTTCCCTCCTAATGTCGACTATCTTCGTCCCTAAAAAATCATGTTACGGCTTAACAAGGAATATCTGGATAACGCCTTTAATATCCGCCACAGCGCACATCATCCCTTTACGTAGGGGAAATCACGAGAACAGTGCTATCTGGTTCGACTCGGCAACCCATTTTCCAGGACCTTGGTTGCACTACAAGAATCCCCAGCCCAATCCATGAGTAAACCGCACAACTAGTTCAAACCCATGAACAGTCGTAGAGAGACCACATCACAACCAAATTAGCGTAAAGGCTGGGCATTTGCAAAACTGCAGTTAGCATAAAAAGGCGGCATAATACGGAAAACCAAAATACAAGATCGATGCAAGGTCTAGCATGACAGCAGAGCAACAAACAACAATATTGTGAATACAGTTGCGATATGGACAAACAGCATAAGAGTTCTTTGCAATACTCAACAGTTTAATACAGATTTACAACGGCTGATGATTCCCTACATTAGTGAAAAATGGGCCTTAGATATCACTGCACGTTTTCCTACCAACACATCCCACCACCGAAAAAAAAAAAGGGAAAAAAAACACACGGAAAACCTGTGTAGGGCAAGATATTGGCGCCCTCTATAACGAAGTTCAAATACTGAGAAGGGTACTTGGATATTCTGGCAGAAACTATGTAAGTAAATGCTGGAAGAGGTAAATTTTTGGAGAAGGGAAAAACTCAGAATTATTTCTCCGGAATGTCATACAAAAACAACTACTAAGCTCAAGCCCAAACTAGCAAACTGAAGAATAGGAGCCAGATCCACCCACGTTGCTGTATTAATAATATCTTCCCGCCTCTTAGTGGCACTGTACAGTATTCCCACGTCCTCGATGCAACGCATAAGCAGAATTTACCCCCTTGTAGGTAAATTTCCTTCGTCTCAAAGCTCTATGTATGTAGTCAGAACCACTTACCCACCAGCAAATCTATACGTCAAATAAAACAAATAATCTGTCTTCCTGCATATAATTCTGAAAGTTTACGATCCATTTACAGCCATCTCCGGTGAGGATTTTGGGGCAACCAATGGACGTTCTTCTCCACCCAATTGTATGCTATCTGATTTTGCATGCAAGCAATCAGAAAAGCTTCTAGAGGCTTCACCTTCTTTCTCTACGTGATTGTCTTCTGCTGCAATGTTGCTATTATTGGAACTGCTGCTTCTAGAAATATTTTGTACATCCCCCTGATTATCTTCGCATGAGCTCATCCTCCCATCTGTTCGAGCACATGAAGGAATGCTGATTGATGTTTTCTTACTGGGTAGCATAGCTTGGCTCAATGTTGAACACAAGGCAACAAAAACACTATCTTTAGATTTAGAATTCTTCGATAACTTCTGTTTCTTCATAAGTTCAGGCTCCTTATCTTTTGAAGGTAATTTCCTCTTCAGCCTGAGAGACTCCATTATCCCGTCATCTTCCTCAGAAGTTTCTGGCTGCTTCCTTGGCGGTGGCTTGTAATCTTCATCATCCTCATCATCCTCATAATCAACCAGCGACCTTGGACTGAAAATCAAGATGAACAAATTATTTTATAGCATATAGACTACAAACAGTTAAACATAATACTAAGAAACGGAAGTCTACCTTAACTGTGAATAGCTTGCAGCAACTCCATTGGATAGATTAGGTTGCTGGTGTCCTTTCAGATTACGTGGAACAGAAGCAGTATCCTCCTCGTCACTGATCAAATAAAGAAAACTTAAGAGACTCCATGCTAAACAGTATAAACAACTGAAAATCTACTAGCATGATCAAGAAATAAGATATGTACCTGTCCTCATTAAAGTACCGTTCTTCTTCTCTCTCCAGAGCACGCTCATCATTTCGTCTTCGAAAGTTCAATGCAGTAGTGGCATCATTTGTCCCACCATTATCCAAACACTGCAAGCAAGCACGTAAACTCAAGCCTGTGTTTGGCCCACAATTCATGCTCACAAGGAAAAAAGACTTACCTGCTCATATTTAACTTTCAGTGAGTGAATTGAAGCCAAATACTCAAATTTCACCAGCTGGTCCCAAAAAGAATCGACTATGTATCTCAGCAATAATTTCAGATTCTCCTACACAATACAATATTATCAGCACAACATTGCTTTAGGCATTTAAGATCCAGAACACTTATTAAAGATTCACACCTTCCGAATAAACTCAAAAAGTTCCAGAACAGCAGAATGGAGCAGATTGTAACGATTGCCATTAGAAACAAAGGCATCAATAATTGGCTGCAGAACATTATTCCTAACAAAATAATTTATCAGATGCTCATCCTGCATATTGACACTCCAAATTGTTAGATGAATGCAAAATGAACAGTTTTTATAAAGGAAAAACATTTCTTTGGTAATAAGGAGGATGAACTCCAAACTAACAGATTCAACTTTGTCACAAAAAATTAGACATCTAAAGAAGAAAAGGGTTGCAGGTTGCAACAGACAAAACTCTAGCTCAACACATGATTAAATATATATATATATATATAATGAAAATTATTAATAATTTTGAGGAACAAGGGTATCAATTCGCGATTCAAATTAGAGAACCTAAGTTTTGAATTGGGAATGGTTAAATTTAGACGTAAAATTAAAAATAGTTTAAAATATATTATATAAATGACAAATGATGTACAGATGCATCGCTAACAAAATGCTTAATGTAATCATTTTCTACCAGGAACTGATCCCAAAACAACTTATAACACAAATTTCCTGCAAGCACAAAACAAAATCATAAAATACAAGTCAAACTGAATATTACTTGCAAGTGAAATTTCATATATAAGCTATTTTAAAAAATAGGCCCACAATTTGGAATATTTGTTCCTTTGTTCTGTCTCAAGAACAGCAGAGGAAAAATTCACAGTAATAGACTAACAAAATAGGAATTATCCTGCAACTGAAGTGCATTTGCTTATCTGTTTTCTTTCCTTTCTTTTTTTCTTGGAAAATGTTCAGCATCATTTCACTTCAGATCGCATTGGGTCATCCTTGACCCAACTTAAGTAAAAAAAAAAAAGATCTTGAATCAGCACAACTCCATCATTCACTCTCAAAACGGAAAAACATAATTCTGGCAATCCATATCCTTATTTTGGCCACCATATGGCTAGCTCTCTAAAAATCATTTGTGTATAAAACCATTCGGTACAATTCACAAATCACATAATTTATACAATTATGCTGAAGTATAATAAAACGAAAAGAAAAAAACATTAAACTATTTCCAGGCTTTAGCTGCAGTAAAAGTTGGTTTCATGATACATAGCTGCCATTACAGAAGCCACAGTGCAATAGAAATCTGGGAACACCCTAAATTGTCAAACCAAACCACCAGGGCAGCTGCTATTGATAAAACTAAGATATCTACCACAAAACAGGTAAAATTCTAGATTTCTTCTACCAATTTGCATGATCCCCACAATTCATAATGAAACAGTCGAGTTATCCATTATTTTCCTGTATTATCTGTTCACAGATTTACTTCTCAATCACCTTTTTAGGAGAAATATGTAGCCTGTAACATAGCTCTACTATACAAAAGTAATAATAGGCATCTATCTACTCAATGTAAATTCCCCCCAAACAGTAATCAGATTAACATTATTTAGGATATTCGCTTTTCAAGTCACAATATCTGCATAAATGTAAACTTACATGGCGAGAGAGAATAGTTCGAACGAACCGGACAGCACCAACAACTAAGAATCTTTCCGCTCTCCGTGTCAATAGCAATATTTTCTCAATCACATTATTAAGAAGAAAGTTGCACCTAAAAACAGCAAAGAGAACCATGAACATAATTCCCATGTTTAACAGCAAAAAGTCAACCGATACTGCAGAGCAACAAGGAAATACTTTATTCTGTATGGATGATGTAGGACACAAAAGCATAATAATTCACATATGTTTGATAGTATCTCCGGCTTTGTTCCACTCTGACACTGAATTCTTCGTCCATGACCTATTGATTTGCCATTTCCATCAGCAGTATTTTCTGAAGGACAAGATGCTGTTATAACCTCAATCAATTGCCCCAAATGCCTCTCAAAGAATATGTCAATAATAGTGTCCCTCTGTCAGATAAAACTAAAACAGTCAATAAAACAAGTTCAGTAATACCTATTATACGAACATAGAAATAGACTTTCATCTTACGTGAAACTTTAACTGACAAGTTTTTCCAACAATTCAGCAGATATATTACAAAATACAAATCAACATTCAAAATTTATCCCTGCACAAACAAAACTTAGTATGTTGACTTCAAAAGCAAAGCAAGAAAAAATTGATAGAACACCAGTTGATAAATTGAAGAATAGTATTTTATTAAATCACACAACACAGCAGAATTTGCTGTCCCAGAGTCAAAAAGACTTGGTTGTGTTCACTGTCCAAATTATAAGATAACACATCTATCCCCCTATTCCCTTATTACACACATTTTTTTTTTTATCGGTCAATGTTAGTTGTTAAATGTTAGTTTTTTTGTTAGTGGAGGGATTCGAACCCACGACCTCTCCCTCCTTCCCTTCCTTCCCTTCTTTTCCTTTTACCACCCAACCAACCTTAGTTATTACACACATAATTAATAAAATGAAACTGATCCAAACTATCTGCCCTAAACTATCAACATAACAGTTACTATTCATCTCAACATATTCTAATAATACATAACCCCTAAGCTACTGTTCGTCTGTTCCTACTTTCTGCCAATGACTGTCATAACTGACATTAACTCCCAGTTCCCATAAAAATACATCAGCCTCACATTTATTTTTACCAAAGATTAAATATACTATCAAATAAAACACAATATTCAAATCTTAAATAGGAAAAGCAACCACAAATGAATTGACTCTGAATGCAAAGCTACCAACACTAAGTTAGAAATTACCCCCATCCCCCCAAAAAAAAGAACAAAAAATCAAGATAGTTGAAAGCAACATCCAATGGAAAGATAGAATATTAATGATAACGAGCAAAGGAAATTACCATTTAAATAAAATACAGCCATAAAAAAAGTATATAAATGCAAACAACAAGTATCAGGATATGAATTGAGTCAAAGATAAGACCTCTAGCTAAAAATTAAGAACTACATAACAAACACAAATATAAATATATTTCAGTCAAGAAGAATAACGGTCATACAAAAACAAGTTACAAACAAGGTAAAAATTGATAGGTTCCAGAAAATAGCACAAAGATGAACCTGTGGTCCAGACAATGTGCATGAGTCCAATAAATTGCGAAGAATTTCAAGAAACTGGCAGTGCATGTTCTCTCCAAAATCTGCTAACATTCCTTTAACCTGCAGAAGATAGCATGAGTAATCAATACAACCTGGGCTAGCCTTCCCATAAGTCATAACTATATATATATAGGAGGGATTAAATTACACTAGTGTAACTTTGAATATTATTACACCATTTTTATAACTTGATATAGAAAGTGATTTTTATAGATCCAACTGTTGAACTATACATACATATTACCAAGATTGTCTGTGTCAAATTTTGTCAAAATTAAACAACAAGAAGGTAATCAAATGATCCATATTTTAGTATATTTTGAAATGTTCATATTACATCGATTTTAGTCTATATGAATAAGATAGCAAATGATTTTGGATCAATATGAAACTTTGCATGTGATCAATGTGAAAGGAACTTCCAATCCAACAGTGAGTTTTAAGAAAATATTATTGAGTTGAAAGTTATAGAATGTGAAATAGTTGTCAAAGTTGCACCGGTGTAATTTGATCCCTCCTTATATATATAACAAATCAATTAATAAATATTGAAAATAAGTAGATAGCATCCATAGATCACATTTTATGCCTCCCAATAATTAAATTTTAATTAGTTCCAGAGTGCGGACATGGACTGGCCCAACTATCCAAGGATAATGCATATGACCCAAGTAATTTATAACATGGTGTGGCCAATGTGTCTAAAGATTTTTTAAAATTTTAAAGGAGGAGCAATTTTTTAATGTTTCCAATTCTTATTTTTTTTAACTTCACAAACTGCTTTAAAAACAGTATCACCAAACAACTTTTTTTCTTTTTCTTTTTCAAAAAACAGTTTTTAAACTTATTTTACATAGCAGTTTTAGGGGGAAAAAAACACTAGAACACAATCAAACTTCCCCTTCACGTGTTATGAAGCAAGCTTGAGTTCTTCAGATTCCTTTCTATCTGTCTAACCTTATGTCCCCCATCTTCCATAGGACCAATCAAACCCCATAGTTACTTTTTGCAGTAACTGTTGACAGTTCACACTCTCAATAAACAGTCCAGTGTCTCAATCTTTCCTTTCCTTTGGCTCTGAACCATTAGCAAGACTATACCATGCCTTGCATTCATTCTTTAAGTAATACATCAGTTTTACTATCACAGACTACACATATATCCTACAACAGTCTGCAGCACTAATACAAGGAAACAAGCAAAACACCCCACTAAATAACACAACTGCTGGTTTCAAAATTGCAGTATAGCAACAAAGCATACTATATATAGGTTCACCTACAAATTTTATATTTTTTATTTATTTCTGCTAACTCTTTATATATGAATGTCATCTAGAAAGAATATATGAACTCAGTTGCATACAGAACATACCAAAAGTCCTAGAAGAGAAAATCCTTCCGGTCGAACAAAATAGGATCGCAGAAGATTAGGATCTTGATTCAAGAAAAGAATGAGGATATCTGTTCTGCAACCATCACAATGATTTCCTATTAGAAATTAATCATAAGGAAAGTAAAAAATACAACAGTCAAGTGAAATTTTATGCAGATCAAATTGGCAAAGGGGAAGTAATACCCAGTTAACACAAGCTTCTTGTCTTCACTTTGCAAAACATTGGTGACAACATCAAAGATGCCTTCATTCATTAGTTCCCTACAGAATTCAGAATTTGAAAATAATAACCAATGCATGGTAGTTGAATAGGGATTCAAATCGTGAATTGGAAGACCCATTTTCCGAATAGTATCGTGAATTGTAAGATTCATGATCAATAATAAAATATAACATATGCAATTAACAAAGAGATATTAAAGCACATATCATGATTAGTAACTAAAAAACATAACTCTCAGAGCACAAGATGCATGAGTTCTGTTAAAATTTGTTATAATAGAATAATATCAAATTTATTAAATATTAAAATTGTATAATAAATATTCTGCTTTAGATTTATTATATATTAATTAAATATTTGTATTTGAAAAATTATAACAGATTTTACAGTAAAAAAAATATTTAACAGTAAATTAAATAAAAACAATTACATTTGATACTATACAATACTTAAATATCACATCAATAGTCAATAGTTAAAAGTTGAAGCACTGTTTCTCAACAAACAAAAAAAAAAAGGAATCAAATATAAGCAAATTCTAACTACTTTGACCCTATTTAATAATATCAACACAAAAATACTCTTCAATTTATTGTGATTATAATACCAATAACTCCTTTTTATTCTTAATATCAAGTTCCAATGAAGGGCACTTTAGGAAAAAGATTATTTTTTTAAATGTCATTAGAAGAATTAAATGACATTAACCAACTTACTTAACCCCGTGTAAGTTAGTTAAATTTGCTTATATTTAGGTCCAAAGGTAGTATGCTGCAAGTGCCAATTGTTATTCAGGTGTTTCCAGTAAGGCTAAGTTGAAAAGATCCAATTAGGTCCACTATCACATACTTCATAACAGACTAGGGAAAAATTATTCCACTGAAGGCTACTGTACACTTTCAAAATAAGTGGAGGAAAAGGAAGCAGCAGTTCTTTTAATATGATTTACAAAATTAATTCTTAAAAGACAAGCAGCAAAACAGGCTGTGTCATGATGACCATTCAAATGTAGCATACCTAAAAAGCCGAAGCTGCTGGACCATCTGCAAGCTCTTGCTCAAACTACAAAACTCGTGTAAGAAATAAACCTGTTCATCCCACATAAGAGGCAAACAGCATTTAGAATAAGAATCTATGGTAGATTAAACAAGGCAGCATTTACATTTAAGCACTATAGAAATACAACCATACAAGATAGAAAGAACTACTAACATAAAACCTCAGTATGTAATAAAAGTTGCATAGACATAATTCATTTTAAAGAAAGTAAAGCATTAACCCTATTCTAATAACAATGTAATTTCGCAAGTATCTACCAAGTTACCCTGTTATGGCACACTTGTTTACTTGACTTTTTGGGAAGAAAAAGTAAGATGAAGAATAAACATAACACTTCACTATTTTCATTTTATTTTAAGGTGATAACATGTTCATAACCAACTCAAAATATGGGAACATGAAACTGAGAGAAAAAAGTAGATACTATTTACTGGGATTCTATTTCTTTTACAAGTAAAATGTAAAACTTCACCAGATAGAACCACCTGATTGCAAATGTATAATAAGCTACATCTTCAGGCAGGAACAAAGTCAAATATGAACTAACATCACTATGTAAATTGTACAGTAGCACACCCATTTATAAGTTTGTTTCTTAGATGAGTGGTCATAAGAGGGATGGAAGGGGAAAGGGGATAGTTCTGTCTCTAGTACAAAATATAAGGAGAAGGGAACGTCACAAGAACCCAATCCCCCTCCAACATTTGCTTATTGGAGGGTGATGAGGCCCATAAGGGGGAATAGCTTTCCTTTCCAGGTATAGCCAAAGAGAAGCAAATAGAACAATATCTTCATCAAGGCTTACCAAGTTCTTCTTTGATTCTTGAGAGGTGGTAGGCGATTTTAGCCTAGCAAACAACTCCTGGATAAATGTACTGTCATCCTTCAACAAAGAGACAACCTAAAAAATAACAGAGCAGACAACAATAAGGACAACATTCACCAAATTAAATGATATGTCTTCATTCCTTGTTAATCAAATCTTACATGGGCATTGTTTGAATGTATTATGGAGTTAAGATTTGCACCAATACCCTCATCCAAGACTCTCGCCAGAACAACATCCTGAAAGTGAGAAGGGAAGGTAAAAAGCACATTGCAGACGAAAGCAATCAGCAATTAAAGGCATAAAAAGAGCCAAACCTTCAAAAAACCAACTCTATATGTCTGGTGTATCTTTGACAACACAACGGGATCTTTTATAGGTATCGCCTACAAGAGAAAGTAGGTAATATATTATTAGGTAAAATTTCCTACCACATCTACAGAGTACAGATCTACCTACATTGCAGTCTCCAAAAATAAAAAGATAACATACCATACCTCCTTAAAAACAACATGCTCTTTTAAGAATTTACGATGATGTTGAACACAAGGAACCTCTGGATCATCTGCATATTGCTAAAACAAGTGGTTCAGAAAAGGTAGAGGAAAAGAATGAAGAAATGAAATCATCTAAATCAAGTACATCAAACTTAAACCTCTATTAGCAGGTAATAAAGGCTAAAATACAACCAACAAATTATAAAATAAAATAAAAGCAAAACCACATAATGGCTAAATATGAATAGCTCATGTCACTTAAATGGGGGGAAATGTCAGAAGAATGCACTTACACTCAAGGGCACCAATAATGTCCACTATAAAGTCATCACTAAAAATTCTCTCAAAAATCGCTGAACTATTTAGCAAAACTGCAATGTAGCAAACATACACAAGAATGAATGAAGACATAATTGACAAAAATAAGGATCTGAATCAAAATGATGAAAAAATGAATACTGACCAATCCCTTTAACTATTTTGAAAATCATGTGAAGGCCATCAATATTTTCTAAGTCTTCACAAATTCTGAATACTTCAATCAGCTTCCGAAAAAACTCTTGCTGCAATATAAACACCAGTGAAAAAGGATGCACATATAAAATGTACAATCAGAAAAGTGCCATTTCAGCTGCATCAGAGATGACAAGAGCAGGGGGCTGTGACGCAATGTGACAGTGTGATAACACCATTATCACATGTTATATTAAGTATTAACAACTAAGATGCTGAGACTAGAATGAGTTTGATTATGTAAAGGAATTGGGATAAGGACGTCTTAGATATGTGATATGCACCATCACAGCAAACTCTCCACCAAAAACAACATTGAAAAAATCTAGAAATCATTATACAAAAAGCACAGTTTTGCAACCAAAAGATTGAAACTTAAATGAATGATAGGAGAGATCACCCAATTATGCAGAATGAAGGTCACTGGTGTACCCAATGAAGACAAAACATGCACTAATACCCAAGTTTTAAGTTAGCTTACATCACTTAATATTAGTTCCGTAAGCCGCAACTGATCTGCAAAGCCACTGTCAACCACAGTCTGCAAACCAAAAGGCAAAATTGATGAAAATATATTTGAGTTTCATGGCTTGTATATGTGTGTGTGTGTGTGTGTATTGTTACTATTCTAAATAAAAGAAATAAACAAAAACAAGAAGATAAACAGAATGTCCAAACCTTTAGAATCAAAGGAAGTGTTGATAGCTCAACTGCAGGTAACTCCCTTGGCTCACTGTTTACACTGTGAAATGGCTCACCTGAGATATCCAGCAAAAATAATTATACTTAGTAAATAAAACAGTAAACAAATTGATTAGGCAAATAAAGCAAAAGAAATTATCAAAAACAGTACGTAAATAGCACGTTTCAGCAGTTTATATTATATTCTTTTGTTGCAGAAGCTAAAACCAGCTCCTAGGAAATAATCTTCATAGATGATCTATTGAACATTCAAACAATGACACTAAAACAGAAGCACATACTACAAAGAGCTAATAATGAGATTAAAATTTGCATTACTTACTATTTAATGTATTAAAATGCATATTCCTCTGGACATTGCAAATATTGTCCCTGAACGAAACAAGCAAAGGTAATTAAGCTCAATCTACAGCAGCAAAAACAAAACCCAGAAAAAACATAACTCTGACAGTCATTAGCTAGTTGTAAGTTATAACCATATGTAAGAGCAGCCACTAGGCTCTTGAAAGCTAAGTGCCAGTTCTGTAGCATATTCTGGATCTCTCCATGAGATGATTGTATCTGAAGAACAAAAGCATCCATCACACTGATAAACACCATGAACCCTTTTATTCAAGCATAAATGAAAGACAACTGCCCTTTATTGAAAAAGAGAGGGAGGAAACATAAAAGCTACCAACTACCTTCTTGTTTCCTATATATATCATCAGAACTGATGCGATGCACAAGTATGTTCTCATTATCCTCTTCATCATAAACAAATAAGCCCAGCTCTTCTGATCGCTGCATTATAAGATTTTTTATTTATTTTCAATGCAATGAATATCAGAGCTTGTCTAATAAAAGATAACAGAAAAATCAGGTAAATATTAGAAGAAAGCAGGTAAAATTAATATTTTCAACAATCCAAAAGGAAAATGTTATTAAAAATAGATAATTTTATAATTTTATAATTCAAAAGACAAAGATAAAAGCCTCCATCGGAGTTAAAATCATGCTACAAATGGTAGGAGTGTGCAATTCAACAATCTTCAGCTCTCTATCATGCAGGATCAGAAATTGGTGGAATTGCCAGGCTGGATTGTGGAATCAGTCCACTCTTTAGTTATTATGGTGCAGCCGACACTATCGTCCTGGATTTAAGTCTGATCTTGAAGCTATATGACTATGATTGTATGACAAGGATGGTGGTTGATCATGAAAACAATGTAAGGTGTTGATGTCCAACTTGATGATTACAAGGATCGACTCAGTTTGGTGGTCCTCTGCTAGAATGATAGTTGATAAGAAGACTCCAACGAATTGGTGGGACCATGGTGGGAGGCTTATGGAGATGAACATCCATACTTCAAAAATGTTATATGGATATTAAGCTTGACATTATGTAGTTCCTCAAAGTGTGAACACAACTAGAGTTTCAAGCAAAGAGGTCAAATACAAATTCCAATCCCCTCTTTGAAATCGCCTACTAGCCAACTACTTGTGCATCTTAAATCTTAATTTTATTTGCTTTTGTTTAGGGCTAGACCAAAAGAAGAAACTGATCAAAGCATAAAACAATGAACGAAGTTGTATTTGATAGGCTAATTCAAGAATGACCAAAAAAGAAGCAAGCTACGAAAGGGAAGAATCTTGAGCTAAATCTGGAGGATGTTTTGTCCGACAATGACTGGATTGTGGAAAATGATGATGGAACAATGAAGGTTT
>PYAF01005783.1:677523-718602 GCA_007407185.1 Glycine tomentella
GGGGGGGGGGGGGGGGGGGGGGGGGGGGGGGGTTCCAACTAAAATGAAGGGATTTCAAATAATATCTAAAGGGAAAAAATTGGAAATTCTTTCTCTTTCATGGTCTCACTCTCACCATGAACTCTCTCACCTAAAAACTTTAGTGCATCTCTATCTATGTTGCACCTCGCTATTTTAATTTTTTCAAATTTAATTGAAGCAATTAAATTAAATTCCCATACATTTCAAATTCCATAGAATTCTGAAATTCTCTATCCAAACACTGTCCAAGGGAAAATCAAGCAGATAAAAGCAATAGGCAAGCCAATTACAAATGCAAGCTTCAATAAGAAGTAACACAAAAGCCTTTTTCCACCAGGTGTAATAAGCTACACAGATCAAATGATACCATTAACCAAGCAGCCATGTCACAGATAAAAGCTTCATCAAAATAAAAAAGATTTACACACCTCTAAATAATCAACAGAGACATGTCCAGTACCCTGGTCATCCCATTTCCCATCATCATTCAGACGATATACCTTGACACGCTGAAATCCAATTAGAAGAGAGATTAAGTAAAAAGAAATCATCATATATGCCTCTCAACCACAGTTTATAGCAATATAGAAGCAAAGGTTGTAAGAACAAATTCCATGTAAGAATTTCAAAATACCCAAATTGTATTATACTATTATAAGTAAAAACAAAACAAATAAACTACATACATTAATCTTAAGCAGACCAACTGCTGTCTCTTGTGAAAATAGAGATATTGTTCATGTAATTGAATCACTGAAATCTAAATCATAATGTATTTGTTAGGAAATATTTTTATTTCCTCTTTCCTTCAAAAACAATTTAAAGGCTCTGCTAGAAAGAATGTGAAACAACTAGCAGCTGCAAACAAGGCCGAAAAAGTGTTTTTAACGAGCCAAATGACAAAAAGAATGCCCCCTACATCCAATTTCTCTTACAATATGATTGGTAGGAGCAAAATCAGAAGAACAAAAAAGAAGGAAAGAAATATAAACTGAAATTACATAGTATAATAAAAAGAAATTTCTTTCTACATCGATAGTAATTAATGAACATGAAGGACTGAAAATAAAAATTATCATTATCATTGATACAAAAATTTTCATTCATGTCTTTCAGTTCTGAAGACCAAGTGGATGACGTTTTGGCTTCCTAATTGTTTAACAAACATCTTTTGTGATAATTTATCTCCAAAAAGTACTAAGGTATCTTTTCAAGTTAAGCAATAAGCATCACAATCAGACAAATTTTACTATATTCAAAAGCTAATACTGACTGTTTGAGGAAACTGGCATGCCAAGAAACAAGAGTTATTGAAATTTAACCAGAGTTTGAACCTGCCTCACATGAGAATACTAACAGCAGATAGGATCTTCTTTCCTCACTTGTAATAAGGGTGTTTTGCATAAAAAAAAAGATTAAAGCACTGAAAGGATAAATATACTACTACTGAGTACTGATCTTTTAATACAAAGTCTGTTTTAATAAGCGTGTTTGCATAAAACCAAGATTAAAGCACTGAAAAGATAAATATACTACTACTGAGCACTGATCTTTTAATACAAAATCTGTTTTACTAGTTAACAACATGTGAATTTTTATTATTAAATAAAATGGTTGATAAATTCTTAAAAAGTTAAACTAAAAAACTGACCAGTCTACACAAGAGAGGATGAGTAGCTTATATGAAAGCAAGCCAGGAGACAAACAACTACATAAGAATCCAATTAAATGCCCGAGAAACTGTAACAATTGGGTATAATTTCTTAAATTTAAGTGGGATCTCATTAATGACTAGGGAAACGATTAACAAATTTAAGAACATGATATCAAGTATCATGTTATGAGTCCCACATTGAGTAGAATAGAAACCTAGATTAAGCCATGAGACTCCCACATAATGGACTAGTCTTCTGGGTGGGATTTGCCTATTGTGCTTAAGTCAAAACATATCTACAGATGCCAGAATTACTAATTTTTATTCACGTCATTGAACATTGTTACGGTGAAAGAAGTACAATTCCAACTCTGAAAAGAATGTGGTAGCAAACACAACACAACAAGCAGCATTCAGGGTAGTAGCAATCAAAAGGTTGAGGAAATTAAGTAAGAAAGGGAAATAGTGCAAGTAACTCTAGAAAAAAGAAAATGCTTTGTACATTTAGTGAACACCAAGCTAATAGCGAGACATCATCAGAAGACTAAATTGGATCATAAGTCCATAACTAGTGCACTGCCCAGTGACACGACAACAACTTCACAAATTCTACCATCACATATTAACAGTAACAGATAAAAATTCATACGGATAAAATATAGAATACTATCCAACCAAATTGCATCCAAAATCCTCAGATCTAGTATCAAGAAATTCATCTCTGGCTCAAATAAGTCTTTGCTTATCCAAAGGTCTTAAATCAAACATGCCAACACTACTGGATTCTTGTCAAATAACTACTGCTCAAAAGAGTATGTACCCAACAAGTTTTGAAGGTAAAAACTAAATTCTTACCCTTCAGTTCAATTTCTAACTTCCTAAAGATTCCTGGGGATAATGTCCATGAAATCATATCCAATTACTATTATTATAGCAAGAAGCATATATCTAGATTCAAGCCTATTTGCTTGGATAATTTAATTGGCACCTAACAAGCCCAATTATTCACTCTGCAACAATGCTGAGGAAGAGGCATCACACTTATTTTTTACTTGTCCTTCTATTCTACCGTTGTGGTGGGAATCTTGGGCGTGGGTAGGCATCATTGGGGTGTATTCCTATATCCCAAAGGAGTTCTTTAGACAATCATTCCTCTACCATCTTCGGGGAAAACAGTTATCTAGGTGGCTTACTTGGTGGGCAGCTTTGACATGGTGCACGTGGAACCATAGAAATAATATCCTGTTTCATAATGAACCTTTCAATGGTCACAAACTCTTGGAGGATGCTATTTTCTTTTGCTGGTCTTGGTTAAGGAGCTTAGAGGAAGGCTTTGACATTCCCTTCCATTTTTGGTCTACTAATCTCAGCCATTGTTTTCTATTTTAGGGGGGGGTTCGTCTCTTGTATTTTGATCCGATCTTTTGGCGGCTCTGAGAGAACTTCGTAGGCTTTTTGGTCTCTTAAAGCCTTCAAAGTTCTTTTCTGATTTCGCTTTTTTGTAATTTCATCAGTACCCCTTGTACTGTGTTTATATATATATATATATTTATTTTTGCTGATCAAAAAAAAAAAGCCCAATTATTCACGAACAGAAAGCATGGAACCATATTTCCATGCATAACCAGTCCTAGACTATTCAAAGGTCAATTTCTTATGAGATGAACTTGCTACCATCCACGCCATACACACACACACACACACCACCTAGCCACATTTAAAAGAACAGTTTATATCACAACTTAATACATAAAAATTCCTCCGTAGGGGACATCATAGAAAGCTTTGCCTCCACTAATATAAAATATATGGGTCCGTCACTGCAACAAATGGATTGCTTAAAACATAGAAACTACCAAAACAAGTTGTTTAAGAAACCACGCAACGGAAGCATAGCAGGACACGAGTGATATACCAAATGAATTTACGAAACTAACACTTGAATCTATCAAAAGCCTCCAATAAAGTAAATCGAAACGCGAACTCCAAACAACATCAAAAAGCAAAAAACCTTCAGAGACTACATTCTAGGGCAAGGCAGAAGGTCCCCAATTGCAATACAGAAGACTTGCCTGCATCGAATTAGTGTTAGGCTGTGATTTCTCCGGCGCTCCCATCGCAACTCCTCGAAATTGAAGCAACAACGGGCACACTCAATCTTGGGGGACTTCGAATTAGGGTTTTGAGGAGAAGGAGAATGAGAGTGAAAAACAATTGCAGCAAAGGAAGTAAGTTTCGCGGGATCAACAGGAAACCTTAACCGCCATCAACATAGCAGCGTGCGTGAACTTTCTTACTTTCTCTCCTCTCCCTCTCTCTCCCTCTCTCTCTCTCTCTCTAATATTTTTTCTCTGTGCAAGACTGTCCCGTCCCGACCTTCGATTAAGCAAAACGAGAAGTAGAAAACTATTAACGCATTGAATTAATGATGTGGATTCGCATTAATGCCCCTGGAGGTTCCAGAAAATCACGAATGGGCCATACACTTCAGTGCGATCCGTGCGATTGCGCGCTTCTGTGTCGCAATTTGATCACATTGGACGGAGGGACTGTTTGGAATTTTGGAAAAACTAGACCAAACCGATTAACTGAGTGAACGCGGGGCTTTTACACTGCGACAATGGTTCCTGTGTTCTTTTTCTGTGGTTTCAACTTTCTGCTCCTTTGGGAAAAAATAAATAAATAAAAATAAGTAATATATTTTTTTCCAAAATAACTTTATTTATTTTTATTTCTTTAGTTAAAATATATTTGTTATTTGTGATTTTTTATGTTTTACATTCAAACAAATAATTAAGCTATTCTTTGGTAGAGTAAAAAGAGATAAAATGAAAGTTTTAAATTAAAATAAAGTGTGAATGTGTAAATCATATCTTTTTATTATTCATTTTTTCTTTTCTTTTTCTTTCTTTCTCTGCAAAATAAATGGAGTCTAAGATTATTAGTACAATCCACATTTATCATTTATTTGAATTTCTGCAATATGTTTTTTTTTAACTTTAAGAATATTTCTATTTTTAAATAGATATCGTATAAAAAAAAATTAAAAAAAGATGATTAAACATTAACAACTTTAAAAATATAAAATTAGTATTTTAACTTGTGCATTGCAAATAATAAGTATTGTTTTATGCAATTAAGATTTATAATAAATAAATAAGTCTAATAATATAGATTATATTACAATTGAAGTTTGTGATAGGAATAAAAATTAAATGTATAAATTATATTATAAATTTATGATAAATTAAAATTCAAGTTAGAACTAGAAATATTGAAAATTATAGATTGAAAAAGATAATAATTTGAGTTAAATTGTTCAAAGATATTAAAACCATGAAAAAAAAATATCAAATGCATGTTAGGATTCATTTTTGTGGTGCCATTCTTGTAAATAGCAAAAAAAGGATTGTGCATAATGTATTATCTACTTTTACATTTTGCATTTCCAAAATTCTATAAATTTTTCTTGAGATAATTTTTTAAGATAAGCACAACCTTTAAACTTTTCAATCACATGATCTTTATATAAAATTGAAATTTTTCAAAAGTTGTTAATGTTTTAATAACATAACATTCTCAAATGTTTGGTGTTTTTTGTTTAACAAACTCCAGTTTCAACTTTAACCTTTTTGCTAGTGTAAAACAAGTCTTATGTGACTTAGGTTTTAAGTATGGATGTATTGTTAGGTGTCTCATCCCTACTAATTACGAGTTTTGATTCCTTAAGGTCCTATTACTTTATACCTAAATCTAATATTAGTAAGGCATTGAATTTGAGAAAGACATTGTTATTTTGTTTGAAGACATAAATCCAATATTTTCTTGTGCAAAAAATCAATAAAAGTTATGAACCTCACTCCAAACGTTTAAACAAATTCCTCTCTAGCCCCTTTGAATAGATATAATCAATAGTTTTACACCTTATTCCTAAGGTTTACTTTATACTCTTCCATAAACACAATGCTCGTACAAGATTGTCTTTCTAGACTAATGGCCACCAAGCAAACTTTTCTTGCTAAGTTCTGAACTTTTACATAACATCACTTTCTCTCTTATGTTTGAAAATACAAAATGTTTTCTATGTACTCTTTTTAAACTCATTTATAAGCAATATGTTGGACTTAAAATAAGTAAATTTAACTACTTTTTCATATTCAATGTTATCATTCCTAAAACACTCTTTATTTAATTCTAAGTTTATGTTCAAAGACTTTTTTATTTGGGATATCAAGTTTCAATAAAAAGTATTTTAAAAATAATTTTATTTTTTATTCATGATTAATAAAATAAAATGATATTAACTAACTTTCTTAATCAGTATGAATGAGTATAGTTATGTATTTATCTATTTATTATTTGTACTCATATCATACCCGACACATATAATTATTAAAATATATTCTTTTTTTTAGCTTTGTTCATTTTCATTTAAAAAATTATTTTCAGTTTTGTTCAATTTTTATTTATTTTTTTAACTTTACTCCTTAAACAAATAATATATTTAATTTTGTTCAATTTTTAGAAAAATGCAAAAAAGTACTTTTTAATTATAAATAACTTATACTCCAATAACCATTCATCAACCCTTTCCATGTGATGTCAAAGACATGCATGAGATTCGCTGACTAGTTTTCGATGGTATTGGATATTTGACGATATACATTGCATTGACCGTGGATAAATTGTAGTGGTTCATTAGGAGTGCTAGTGTACAAATCAAAGTTGTGCAATGTGTCGAGGGCATTGATCCGGTCAAGATAATGGGGTCAGTAATTGGTCTCATTTGATTTGGTATATCTTACAAATTTAAAATTATATATATATCTATCATATATAAGTATATAACTAAAATTATTTGAATAAGAAAAATCTATCTATAATTTGAAATCCAATTTTTTTTATTTTTTAAAAAAATAAATTGGAAATCCGACCAAGTCGGATTGGTCCAACTGGGTTTGATCGGGTCAACCCAAGTAAGCTGTATTTTCAGTCCGAACACAGAACCGATCCGATTTGACCACCGAATTCTGATTCAGTCGACCAGTCTGGACCGATTTTTACAACAGTGGTACAAACCACATTAACTACAACAAATTCTAACGATCCTCTAACCACATGAGATATCAATATAATACATTTTATAAACGTGTTAACCCCGTATGAGTTCCCAAACCGGTTGGGGGTCACTGGATTTTATGAAACCAGATCAATTTATAACAGTTTGATTCGACCATTTAATTGATCAAGTTGATATCAAAATTGGTTCTCAATCCAATTGTTCAGATCGACTGTTTGACTTGATTTTCACAATTATCCTTCAAAATATATTTTTATCTATAAAATAAATATGAAATTTATATAAAAATATCAAATAAAATATAATCATATATTTTATTATATATTTTTTTAACTATTTCAAGATACAATTTTATCATACACTTATAATTTAATAAATTGACTTAAAACTATATAAGTTATAACTAATTTTTTAATTTTTGTTAGTTGTGACTAACATAATATTTATGTGTAAAACAACAATTTAAAACACCACTTATTTTGAATGAAATAAAAAAGGCTAGACTATGCTTTTCAATGATTTTATCAAACTCGAGTGCTTTGTTTATAGTTTATATTACCAAATGTCGAGGGAAAGAAAAAAAAATAAAAACATTGAGTTTGTTACGCAAAGTCAAAGCTAACAAAAGTAGTTGATGGGGGACCGCTCTCTGATTTGTCCGCCCCTTTCCTCTCCCTTCTCACTGTTCCTAACTCTCAACGGACTTCTCGAGGTCCCATTTTCTCTCTCTTATACCCTCTCTCTCTTTTAGATCTCTCTCTACTATACATCTCCTTCACTTCATTTTCCATTTCTCTACCCCTCCAAAAATGCATTCCTCGCTCTCTTTCTCGTTCTCCGCCACCTCCTCCTCCGCCGCCACCGTTTCCAGATCACGACACTCATTCCACTCTCCCGCCGCCGCCACGCCTCTCAATCTCCGCTTCTGCGGCTTGAGGCGCGAGGCATTTGCTTCAGGTCCCGCTGCTTCTCGCAACCGCCACCACTCCCACCTCCCTCGCCGCCCTCACTCCGCCGCAGTCTCTGCCGCGCTCTCTAGCAATGGCAGCCCTCCCAAATCGTTCGACTATGATTTGCTTATTATCGGCGCTGGCGTTGGCGGCCACGGCGCCGCGCTTCATGCCGTCGAGAAGGTTCGATCTCAGAAAACAAAAATACATGCCTACTTGTTAATACGGGATGCATACTTTGATAAATTCATAATCATAGTTGTTACTAAGTTACTAAACCGAATTAATCTCCAGTATGCGTGTGGAAATTGATATGCAATTGATCTTCATATATATAATGAATCGAGAAATTGATAGCCTAGCCGTTAATGAATATTGAATGCTGACTGCGGGATAGAGTAAGTTGAGTATCACATTTTTGTGAGAGAAGTTTTATTAACGGTACGATTGCAGGGTTTGAAAACAGCTATTGTGGAAGGAGATGTGGTGGGAGGGACATGTGTGAACAGAGGCTGTGTTCCTTCCAAAGCTCTTTTGGCCGTGAGTGGTCGTATGCGAGAACTAAAGAGCGATCATCACTTGAAGTCCTTTGGCTTACAGGTTAGAGTGTTGCACTATGTGAGAGTATTTGTAATGAAATTAGAATATGAATTTAATTAAAATGAACGTCGTATATAACATGACGCCATGTGTTAAAGATTTTTTTGTTGCTAAATGTTACGGCCTAAATGCTGAACTATTGACCCTACTTGTTCGGAGACTGGCATATGATATGTTGTTATATGCTTAACACATGTACCTTGGACTCTGCTTTTATAATAATTGTTGCAAAAGTTATGTCAATAATGATTTTGATTTCTGATTGGTTGACAGAAAGACAATTAAATTCTTAGAATAACATTACATGGTAGATGTGTAGATTGTAGAGTGATTGACACTTACATGATTATTTTGCTTTATTTTTTCTCGTTTTAGGTTTCTGCTGCCGGCTATGACAGACAAGGAGTCGCTGATCATGCTAATAATCTTGCGTCGAAAATCCGTAATAATTTGACCAACTCAATGAAAGCGCTTGGAGTAGACATACTTACTGGTTTTGGAACTATTCTGGTAATGTGAGATATTGCCTGTGAGGATTCTATGGCATTATAAATGCTTAGATATTAGTATGATCACTCGCTTTGTGTTTGGAATGTTTGAAAATAGCAAGTTATTTGGATGAAATTGATTTAGAAATCAAATTCCTTTTTATTTTTACATTCTAGACAAACTATTAGGGAATTGAGCTATTTGTTTATTAGTCAAGCTATAATGAAAAGGCAAAAAGAAAATTTTGAAATTTTGGTTGCTGCTTTATTTATCAATCTGTGCAGGGTCCTCAAAAGGTGAAAGTTGGTTCCTCAGACAAAATAGTAACAGCAAAAGATATCATCATTGCTACTGGTTCTGTTCCTTTTGTTCCTAAGGGCATTGAAATTGATGGTACATATCAATCCTTTCCTTTTGTGACATTAATATTTAATGTTCCTTGTTCTAGTTTTACTGAATTCAGTGGATTTAGGCTTGTCTTCCAGCTACAAGAAACTAGAGTGCTATTAGTTGCTAAGCATGCGATGGACAAAAGGGTGATCATTTTAAATTGGACATATTTTTTTATTAGAGTATATTCATGTAACCCAAAGGAGCATTTTACACAATCATCATTTTGTCATCTACGCGGGAAACCTTTATCTAGGTGGTTAACTTGGTGGTCAGCTTTAACATGGTGTACTTGGAATCATAGGAACCAGATACTTTTCCATAATGTATCTTTCAATGGTCACAAATTGCTGGAGGATGCCATTTTCTTTTGTTGGTCTTGGTTGAGGACCTTAGAGGATGGGTTTGATACCTCTTTCCATCATTGGTCTAGTAATTTAAGACAGTTTTTTGTACCTTTGGGGAGGGTTTAATTCAGCTGTTTTATGTCTTTTGTTTGTTTTGGGTGAGCGAATCTGTCAGAACTTCGCTGGCTTTGGCATAAAACCATCAAAGTTCTGTGTTGATTCACTTCATTTGTATATTCATCAGTACTTCTTGTACTGTTTTCTATATATATATATATATATATATATATATATATATCCTATTTTTGCTGATCAAAAAAAAAAAAAAAATTGGACATATTTTTTTATTAGACTCCATTGACATGTGCATAAGGAACTCTTTCTTCGCTATAGATGGATCTTCTGATTTTCAATCTGAAAAGTCAATTTAGCGATTCATGCAGTCCTATAGCTTTGCTTTTTGCAGTCCACATCGGTCATAAAGTAGACTGAAACAGTCATTATATCTTCAGCAATTAAAAGTTTCACAAAACTCCCATATATCCTAATTCATCCCCTTTCTTAACATAAGTACAGATATTCAATGTATAATTTAGCTTCCATCCAATTCAAAATTTTAAAAATTCTGTCTGGTCCTATATTTATGTCATAAGGAAATCTTCTCTCCAATTTATGACACAAGTTTGATGCTCATGTATAAATTCAAACCTTTGTATCTTTTTGTTTTTTCCATCTCTTGATTGCTTCTAAGTTTTGTTGGGTATGATTACTTTTTATGGAAAACTTTCCTAAAAATTATCTTCAGGGAAGACTGTGATTACCAGTGATCACGCACTCAAATTGGAGTCTGTTCCTGATTGGATAGCAATTGTAGGAAGTGGATATATTGGTCTTGAATTCAGTGATGTATATACAGCACTTGGAAGTGAGGTAGCACATCTTTGTGAATTGTGATACTTTTTCTTTCTCTTTTCATTACCTTTTGTTCTTGAGAAAATTTTACAAATAATTGATACTATCATTTGACATCAGAAATATGTAGATGTTCTGTAAAATCACATTGCAGTTTATACTTTTTATTACTCCAAGAAGTTAACAAATATTTAATCTTTATACTATTTCCTTTTTTAAAAAAAAATTATGATCCCTAATTTATTCCTGAAAAGATTAGCAAAGTAATAATTGGTATTCTGCAGGTTACTTTTATAGAAGCTTTAGATCAACTTATGCCTGGATTTGATCCTGAAATTAGCAAGTTGGCTCAGAGGGTCCTTATAAATCCCCGGAATATTGACTATCATACTGGAGTTTTTGCAACCAAGGTAACAACATCTTGTAATTTCTTGATATAATTTTATTAGTTGGCTACTATGACATGCTACAGTCCTCATGTTTATTGTATAGATCACGCCTGCAAGGGATGGGAAACCTGTCTTGATTGAACTTATTGATGCAAAAACGAAGGAGCCAAAAGACACTCTGGAGGTAGCTTGATCTTTTCCAAAAAGCTTTTAGGTTTATCTCTTTGTTATTATCAATTGTTAACATTTCTCCCATGAGAGAAGGGACAAAATTTTTAATTGTCATTATAGCTTAGAATATCTATAAAATGTTATATTGTTATTGTTTTCATATTTAATTATATGTTAAGTTATTTAATTATATCTTTAAAATTGTCATTAGAATTAGAAGTCTAGTATTAATATAAATAGGAGCTAGTGCTTTATATTTACCACATTACAATACAATAGATAAGTCTAATATAGTCCTTGTTTCCCTACCTAAACCTCATAAACTGCGGTATCAAAGCGGTCACTGGAATATGTCAGGCCAGCCTTTCTTGCGTGTGCGCTGCCCTTTTCCTTCCACCTTTGCCATTACCATCTTCCTCATTGCCTCTGTTTACCACCTTACTGTGGCTGTTTGGCTCCTTTGGTCTGCAGTTTTTTGTATTTGGATTTTGGTCGTTAGTTAGTCTGTTAGGTTTGATGTTTTTGGATAGTTACTTGCCATTTTTTTTATAGTTAGTCTGTTTCCTGCCCTCTATTGTGTGTCACTGCATTATTTGTTTTTTTTTTTAATTGTAGAAAGTATAAAGCCTAGTAAGCTTTTAGCTTAAGCAGGAGTTTTAGAATATCTAGAAAATATCTCATAATATCATTAATGTATCTTAAAATATTGTATAGAGTATCTTCGATGATCGCTTAGGAGTAGTTTTCATATTTTTCATTATATTCTATTGTTTGTTTTCTTAATTAATTTGGACTAGGATGTAACCAGCTTAAGTTTGACCTCCCATTTCTTTTACCTGTATAGTTAATTACTTCAGATTTATTACAAATTGCTGTCTTTGCTTTGCTAAAGGTGGATGCTGCACTAATAGCAACTGGAAGAGCTCCGTTCACACAAGGTCTTGGATTGGAGAACGTAAGCAATTCCGATAGAGATATGCTTAGGATTAGGAGATTTTTTCTAAAGGAAGTAATTGTATATTTTTGTTAACCTTTTGTACTACAGATTGATGTGGTAACACAGCGTGGTTTTGTTCCTGTGGATGAGCGCATGCAAGTAATTGATGCAAATGGCAAGCTGGTTAGTCTCAATTTCTCATGTAATAATTATCCCTCCCTGACTTATTGTTACTGACATAGGATATGGAATGATAGGTGCCTCATTTATACTGTATTGGTGATGCAAATGGCAAGATGATGCTTGCTCATGCTGCCAGTGCGCAAGGAATTTCAGGTAAGTGGTAACTCATGTAATTTTTCCAAAAATTTTAGTTTTTGCTGCAATATCATTTGATGAAAAAATTGTCTAACAGTGGTTGAACAAGTCACTGGAAGAGATCTCGTGCTCAATCATTTAAGCATCCCAGCTGCTTGTTTCACTCATCCTGAAATCAGCATGGTTGGATTGACTGAGGTATATCATAATTTTATTTTGTTTGATGTGTCATTCACTGCAACATTTTACAACAACTGAGTTTTCTTTCATGTGTGGTTAACCTTCTCTCCATTCTTCTTTTCCATCCTCTTTTCCCCTATATTATTTATATAATAAAATTACTGCCTCTCATTCTTCACGTGAATTCTCATGTGTTGTGATCAAACATAAAAATCTGCAGCCTCAAGCAAGGGAGAAAGGTGAAAAAGAAGGGTTTGAAGTAAGTGTTGCCAAAACAAGTTTTAAAGCTAACACAAAGGCTCTAGCAGAAAACGAAGGAGAGGGACTAGCCAAGGTTATACTTTTGTATCTTCCTCCTTTAATGGTATTCCTGTACAGAAGCTATAAAGGTGTGAAATTTTGCTAATGAGCTCTCTAGTAGAGTTACTTTGGCAGTGCCAAAATTATTTGGTCACTTGTTCTACGCTCTTATTTTCTCTGGATGCATTTACTTCTCTGTTTTCACCAGCTTGACATTGCTAATTGTCGTTTTATGCTTTCTTGCAGTTGATATACAGACCTGACAATGGAGAGATACTAGGAGTTCATATTTTTGGTTTGCATGCAGCAGATCTCATCCATGAAGCATCCAATGCAATTGCATTAGGGACACGTATTCAGGTAAATTTTTCTACCACATTTATGTGTATCTGGCATTAGTTACTAATAATGGTCACAAAGTCTTCACTCTTATTTATCCTGCCTGTTTGGTAAATTTCACCGTTTTGTGGTACAATGCAGGACATAAAATTTGCAGTTCATGCACATCCAACTTTGTCTGAGGTTCTTGATGAACTATTCAAATCAGCAAAGGTGAGCTAATCCTTAATTTACTTCCAATAACTTTTGTATTTTAACCTTATTAAGACAATAATAATAAGGAGTAAAGAATTGAAACAAAGAATATTCACCTTCAGACTTGCACACACACATCTAGTTTATTGTTGCAGGCGCCTTAACACGTGTATCTTATATTAATGAGGCAGGTTAAAGCACAAGCTTCTAGCCCAGTAAGTGAACCAGTTGCTGTCTAATCTTCCCAAACAAAGTATAAAATTTTGAAGAAATTTACTTGTACTAGGGACTTCCAAAATATTCATCTTCAGGAGGAAGACACAAACACATTCAGAATCCAGTAAAAGAGGGGAACCGTTTGAGGGAAATCAATAATGACCTGATGATGAATAACTGCCGAAGCTTACATGTAATGGTTTCTTTTCTACTTGGTATTCTTAGTGCCTGTCAAAGATGCTTATGTTCATTATTGCAGTTTTTAAACTAGTTTGCTTCATCTAATTATAGTCAATGAGAGGGCCTTTGACAGCGGCCTATTTTTTTAGAGTGCTTCTAGTCTTGCACCGAACATGTATGTACCATTAACAGTTTTCCTTCGGAGATTATGAAATTATGCTCGTCGACACACCTTTGGCTTCACTACGCAATACGTAAAGCTTCGAATTAGTATTGGATGAAAGTGTTTTTTCCTATGGCCATGGTTGTCATTGGTATCGGTCTACCAAATATTTCTAATGTTTATTGGTGCATATGATGCAAATATGAAGCATTCACATGCATCTGATTTGCTCGACAAGTTGTGTGAGTGACATTTGTTTGTTAAGTAGTAACTGGATTATTGGTTCACTTTAACGCGCTGAGTACCTAGTAGAGTTGGTTGAAACGGAAAAATATCCTCTCTAGTTAATGGAGAGTAACTGGAGAGGTTTATTAGGAGAGAGATACACATATGGGATACAAATGTGTTTATCTCATATGTCTACCTTTCTCTTAATGAATCTTTCCCCAAATATCCATGTTTCTCTCCTAATGAGTCTCTCCGGAGAGGAGTTCAACCCGATTGACTCGATCACCAAGTGTTTGTGATAGAATAGTTGTTTATTAATTACTTTATTGTAGCAGGATGTTTATACTCTAAGAGTCAACTCTCAACTATGACATTTATACTATTCTGTTAGATAAATGTTAAGAACATTTTGTTTAATATAATTTTTTTAATTGGTTAAAATTTATTAAAAACTATACAATTAGGAGAGATAATCCATAAATTTGATGTGGAACACTCTTTAAGACTAGGTCAACCACAAAATTCACATAGCCAATCAGATAATAAGCTATCTAAATCAGTTTCAATTGGTTCCCTTGTTCACCAGGGAAATCGTTTAGTTCGGTATAGTTTCTATGACGGTGGTTTATTTTTCACTTTATCAAGACTATGAATCACTCTTGGGTTTATGCGAGATTACCAAAATTTTCAATGAACAGATTTGCAAAAATTAACTTTGTCCCCAGTTAGTTTTTCGTTTGTAACACCACTTTAAAAATAATTGTCCATGATGTTTAGCATCTTCCATTGCGGAATGTTTTGCTAATTATTATTCTTAAAAAATCTGATAAAGGATAAAAGGGAAAGAAAACTTGCTAAAAAACCTATTATACAAAATATTTTAGCCTCTTACCACATAAAAATATTAGGAGGTTACTATAAAATTCTTTAAGCAGTATGTAATAATAATTAGCAAAATCGTTTTCAAGATGTCTAAATGCTTCCCCGCAAAATATATGCCTATAACAGACGATCACACTACATAAAAATCTCAGCTGTCAGCTCACATCATTCTACGATCCAGCAGCTAAACAAGATCATACCGATCACCAAAATTAAAAAATCCATAAAACACTGAAAGCTCAACCAATTTTATTCGTGTAAAGATCATCATGGAAAATTACGTACGGTAGGCTATGTATGTTTACTTAATTAGATGGAAAAGGTAAATGAGTATCAAGATAATAATTTCTTAATCAAAATCCTTTTAGATAAACTATTCTATAAGTATTTTTTGGGGGAAAAAAGAAAAGAGAAAAGATCCATAAACTAAAATTTGCTTATACAAAAATTAATTCTCCAAAACTCTCATATTAACTTCTTGGAAACACTCATCAACTTCTCCAAAATCTGACTTTAGCTTGCGCATAAATAAATTTTAGCTTATAAAGCTTATTTATTATTTTCTTATCCAAGATCATTTATGAAAAATATATCTAACAGACCCTAATTCATGTGTTTTAGTTTATTTCTTTACCAAACATCAGTGTTAATAACAGGAAAATTGCAACTTAGACGTTAACCAATAGCTGAGCAAAGTGAAATCATAACACAAATGACAGTTAGAAATATACCGTTCTTCCCCTATAGCTTTATCACATCAAAGTAAGCCATAAATGAAATTGACAAAATAAAATAAAATCAACTCCCTGAGCACGTTATATGCAAATCCAAGACATCTGCTCAGATATCATTATATTCATAAGCATACTAAAAAATAAACATTACTATAGCAGTTACTGAAAGCATAAACAACTGAATAATAATCCATCGATAAAACTTGAAGAGGTCTTTAACAAAAACCAGTAACGATGCTATAAGAGTAAGTACTGCATTCTCTCGATTAAATTAACTCATCAAAATGACTATACTACTAAAGACAGATTTGACACAAAACATATGGGACTTGAATACAAATCAAATCCTAATAGCCCCATTTGAGAGTGACACTTTACTCTTCTTCCGTGGCTGTTTCACCGCTCTTCTTGTTATGCTTCCTCGCGTACCTCTGATTCCTCAGAAACTTTGGATCCATCTATATGAATTGCCAACAACAAATCGTTAAAACAAAAATCACATTTAAAAAAACAGGGGTATGAAATACGGATTCATCGGAAAATATATAAATGTAGATCAATAGAGAAAGAAAAGAAGAGGAGAATACCCCTTTGGTGGAAGTGTGGCGGTGCCTCTTTGGCTTTTTGATGCCATTCTTGTGGGCCTTGTAGGACTGGTTGTGAGCGGTGTGGTTCTTCGACTTAGCCATCTCTGCAATTCAATGCACACAATGTAAGACGATGAAGAGAGCAACAAAAAAGTAAGAACGTGTTTGTTAGAGAAATTGAACAGAGCGAACCCTAATCGTCAAGATCCGGTTTGGCTAAGGTTTTCTGCGGAACAGAAGTTCGGGGAAGACGTAGGTGGGCTATTATATATGCCACCTTGTGAGGCGAAACCCTAAGACTTTCCTTGATATGACGATAGTGCCCTTTTCGTATCAGGAATGGCATGGATTTCGGTAAGGGGAGGGATGGGCTTGTGGCCCATAAGAACTTGATGGTGGAGGCTCAATAACGAAAAAAATGGAATGGGAGGAACTTAATACATCAGCAAAAAGGCTCATACACCCAGACTTTTTTTAAACTGTACAATGAATTTCCTTAAATGCCCCTGCTGTTAAACCCATTCATTACCATTGTTACCATTGAAGGCTTTACGGATTCTGCCGCATACACCCTGCTCTGTTGCGATTTTGTTGAGGTTGTCTGTGCTCATCATTGGTTTCATCAGTTCCGACGCGTCTAAGCCTACATTGGTGGTTGTTCGTCGACTGAGGGAGGTGGTAATCTGTTCCGGCCACCGTGTGAGGTATATAGCAATTATCGGGGTCTGTTGGGGATGGCAGTTAATCCGTATCAACTTCACGGATTGCCTAATCCGTACAGTGTCAGAATTGTATTATTTGTGATTTTATGATTAACTGAAGTGTTTTTTATTGGTTATTAGTACATATTTGAGTTGCTAGGAAACTTATTTAACTTAGATTAGATGATTACATGTTGTAGTATTGATGTTAATAGTCATTGTGGGATCGATGGAAATTTGAATTGTGGCCCATACATTATACTAAATATAAAAACATGGACTGCACAAAAGGCACATTCTTATTGTATGTGTAGCATATATAAAGGCAATATGTTTTGGTAGTGGTCAACATGCTTGCATGGATTATTAGTTGTGCCTTATTGGTGTTATGCTAGTATACCACTTTGGTTGCCTTTGGTAGTGATGATCACGAGTATATCACGGGAAGGGAGTTAGATAGGAGAGTATATGGTGCATGAATGATCATATTTTGGTTAATGGTCATGATGGTTGTGTTGCCTTTGGTAGTGGTGATGATGGTTAGGTCTGTGATTGGTTTGTTTGTTCATTATCCTTTGACCAACCTATGTGTGATAATATTGTTATTAGTTGTGCCTTATATGGTTGGCTTTGGTAATTGTCTTGATGATTTCATCAATGAAGTGGTAGTGGTTGTGATGATGGTTGGCTTTGTCGTTGTTTTGTTGATTATGTTTTTATAGCTTAATGGTGATGATATTGTTATCACCCATTATATTTGATATCTTTGTATTTGACTGAGAGCTGAATTCCATATTGTTATTGTTGTATACCAAATTATGGCTAGAACACGAGGAGGACATCGGGCCTTAGGTCGTGGTGTAGACAGAGGATCTGGTAGAGAGAACAGTGGGAATGAAGATGCAGCCCCTCAGCGTCATAGGCCCACGGCATCTGTCAGAAGACAAAGGCCAGGGGCAGCTGTTGTTGACCCTCCGACAGCTGTTGTTGACCCTCCGACTCGAGAATTGCATTTGGGGGCTGGTTTGGATGACGGTGGTGGTCTTGAGGACCAACGTGTGGAGCCTGATATCCCTTCCACAGAGGGGGGAGGTGATGAATTTGAAGGTTATCCAGGTTGTCCACAGGACACGTCAGTTTTGACACAGTATGCTGATCATGTCGCTCTGCGAGTGTGGGAAGGACAGGTACTTGTTTTATTATTGTATTTGGTTTGATTTTTGAAGTACAAGACTGACAGTGATGTAAAATGATTGTAGGAACGGTCTAAGTTGAAATTGGCATTCCACGGAAGAAAGGTTCATAAATTTGGACGGCCTGCACTCGAGGTAGAGGGACTGGTGGCTGGTACCGGCTTAGCCCCGTTGATTGCATGCTCAGTTGAGACAGGTGACAGGGGTTTGCTGTCGGCTTTTGTGGAGAGGTGGCACCCCGAGACGAGCAACTTTCATCTACCTGTGGGGTAGCTAAGTATCACCTTGGATGACGTGGCGTCGCTGTTGCATATCCCTATTGAGGGACATTTGTTGTCATACGACATGATCGACGTTGGACAGGGCGTTCACTTGCTTGTTGACTTGTTGGAGGTCACCCCTGAAGATGTTGGAGCTGAGATGCAGCAATGCCATAGGGCATATATGTGTTTGTCTTGACTGCGAGACATCTATGCGGTGAAGTGCGAGGAGAGGAGCTGGATTGTAGCAGCCAGAGCCTACTTACTTCATCTTGTTAGGTGCACGCTGTTTGCCAACAAGAGCGCTACACATATCAGTGTGGTGTTCTTGGAGGCCTTTCGTGATCTAGAACGCAGGAGGATATGCTTGCGGTGTGGCAGCACTTGTTCACATGTATGCTAACCTCAGTTATGCATGTCAGCACCACGGCAAGCATCTTGCTGGTTATATCACCTTACTTCAGGTAATGGTTTGACTGTTGTCATTGTGTTTAATATATGTAGTTATGTTTTCTGCTTCTGCTGATAACAAACTAATGTTGGTATGTTGGCTTGTAGTCTTGGATCTATGAACATTTCCCCACTGTGGGAAATGTCACTGCTGTTCAGGATTATCAGGAGTCCCAACCACGAGCCTGTCGGTGGAAGGCTGCCCAGGCATTACCTATGATCACCTATCGTAGACGACTAGATAGGTTGGTCATGGAGGATGTGTGTTGGACTCCTTATGTCGATCATCGTCCACATAGACACTTCGACATCATTTCTCTCTTCTCTGGTCATATTCGGTGCGGACCGGTCGTGGTCATACATCTTCCGGGTAGGATCCTCAGGCAGTACGGGTATGTTCAGGATATTCCAGACATGCACTTAGTAGACGTGCCATCCACAGATGAGATTGACGAGGCATGGATACACTTTGGGGATCACTTAGCATCCATCACTGAGGTTGCCCGTCATCCTAGTCAGACAGTGGTGGGTTACATGGACTGGTTTTCCCGCGTGTCGCATCCATATATGAGACCCGTTGAGGTTGGTGATCCTGTTAGGCACCCGGCACCCGAGCCACACATTGTTGAGGACCCTCCGCATGCTGCTACTGATGACCCAGAGCCAGATCCACCTATATCCGACGAGCCTCACCATGCATTGGTATGTGCATCATTGTTGAAATGTTTGTTTTGAAATATATGTACTGTTACAATGGTAACCATTATTATTTTGACATTTGTTCAGGCTACATTCGATAGGATAGCGCGCGGCTTACAAGAGATGATAGACCTACGCATGGTTACTCCTGGGACTGATGCCTATGCCGCTACTGAGCGCCTACTACGTATAGCTCATTCGGTGACCGAGGAACGATGTGTCTATCAGCGACAGAGACGGACGAGGCAGAGGCAGCAGTAGAGATGCTTTTGGATGCATTTTATTTATTATTATATTTATCGTACTTGTTATTCTACTTCACCATATGTGAACATTATTTTAGTTCAACATTGTACTTCATGTACTTCGACATTATTGTTGTTTTAACATTGTCTATAATATTATGTTTCTTTTGAGTTATCGCTTGTCATGAAAACACGTTTATAGAACAACATATGATATTGATGGTTGAACATAGCATCCAAGTACATGATTAAACAAGATTCATAATTTGTCAAGAATATCAACTTAAATAATACAATATTAACTAAAGTCGTAAGTCAACATAATCCGTACGGATATGCTGAAGTTGTCTATAACCTTCTATTCTATATTGGTAAGGAACTATCCATTGATTTGCAACATTGTAACAATTCCTTGACCATAACAACGCAGGTGGCGGAATAGGACATCCAGCTTTCAATGCAACCTGAAACAATAACCATCATCAACTTAGGTTAAAATTTGCTAAGAGTCTTTGGGCGATAAACTGTGTTCAACAACTTATACCTGAACAAAATGATTTCCAAACACATGTCCAATACAAATTACCCAATGAACATTGACATCTGCAGGTGGTTGGCTTCTTAAAGGAAAGAACGTCATGCTTTGTTTGAGAGACAGAGAAACAAGAACAAGGTTATACCGTGATGCAATGACGTACCCCAGATCGGTGATATCCATCCACTTATCAATTGTTACCTGACATGAAAACCACTTAACTGTAAATATAATAAGCATGGTTAATGTATAAGTACAAACATAGTAACATAGTAGTTACCTTTGACAACCCATCAACAAGTAGGGAATGTTTCAATTGCTCAAATCTGTCAAAGCCACCAAACAATGCTATGTATTCACCAAACCATTCTGCAAGTTCTTTAAGCAAATGATTGCGAACCAAAGGCCAAGATTCTTCACCGTAACCTAGTAAAGCCGCAATAACACGAAATCCACAGTTACCATCAGCTTTAACATCAATAATGTCTACAATGAAATCATGCATCAATGTATGAAACTGATCCAGCATCGATAGCTTGGTCTTTGTATGCTTGTCATCAGCCGAAGATGTTGCAGGATGTTTTGGTGTCGAACAACTATTCTAAACAGAATGTAATTCGTCCACATACTCCCAGTAAGATGGATCCCGCTTGGTTGACCTCGCGTGTTGCGAAACTTTTCTCTTTTGCGCACCTTTTGTTTTGACTTTTTCAGGCGGAGGACACATTGAGGTTTTGTCAGGATATGCAATTTCTCTAAGTTTTGTCTTTAAAGTGACCTGCCCACAAAAATCAAGGTTATTAAAACGCATAGATATGGCTTCCATCTCTCCACTTATGTCCACCTGGTCCTCATGTACACCTTGATCTTCAAAACTTAACCTCCGCCAAAACAAATCAACAGCATCAATAGGTATGGACCCAAGAACATACTTAGCTAGCTCACATGCACAAGGCAGTCCATGCGTAGTTCTCATAACACATCCACAACGTTTTTTGCTTTTGCCTGCGTAACGGACTCGCTCATACTCAGCAGCTAATTGGTTTAAAGCATACCTGAACACCATTCCAATCAGTCGTTTATACAGTGTTACTTTAAACACATGACCCACCACATGTGTGCTTCTCTCCAATGATGCCCTAATCTCAGTATGTTGCAAGGTCAGCATGTTGTGCATTGCATCCCATACACTACAGAGGTCGCCTAAGCTATTCTGCAACAGCCTCTTCAATGACGAATGTGCTGACTCGACCCTACAATCCAATGGTAACAGTCACAAACTATCCCCTACAACCACAATATAAAAGCAATAACTTTACAAAACTTAAAGATTTGCTAACCTGTTAGTTGTTGTGTTACCCAAATGCATAAATTGTTTGGTCCACGCTGACACAAATTTTTCTTTGTGTGGATTGAGCCATGGCGTTTTCACGTAATCAACAAACGCAGGCCATGGAGAACACGCAATGTCAAACTTTGCCATACAATCACCAAATTCATTCTCATTACCGCAGTCCACAAGACTTCCTCAAGCTTCCATCACATAGTCCCATGCGTTACTCTGTCGGATAAAAGTTTTACATTATGCCTTCACATTTTTTTCAATGTGGAACCGACAAAGTAAATTGGTAGACATAGGGAACACAGTTGTAATTGCACTCATCAATGCTAAATCTCTATCAGTGACAATAACTTTTGGGAAAAATTCAGTTTTAATAAACATGCCTCTAAAACGTTCTAGGGCCCAAACAACATTGTCTACACGTTCAACTTCTAATAAAGCAAACGCAATTGAGAACGTCATCCCAATAGGAGTGACACCAACAATGTCCAATAACGGAAGTCTGTACCTGTTTGTTTTGTATGTGCTGTCTATCAGGAAAACAACATTATATGCATTGGTCAACTTCACTGCATCTGGATGGGTCCAAAACAAGTCACGAATGACATTTTCATCCTTCACTCTATGCCAATGAATGCAAATGTCACGTTCAAGAGGCTTCATCAACTGTTGCAATTCAGTATTACCTTCTCTGATACGCGTACGATATGTATATCTTGCATTCATTACTTGCTTCAAGGATGTACAATTATTCGGATTATGCTCTTTCAAAGTAAGGAGAATATTCTTAGGCTTCACCATCGATCATGTCATATCATGCATTACAACCTTCTCTTCCTCTGTCAGTCGACCAGCATACGGGTGTCCACATAATGAGTTTGCCAAACCATGATCATGAGTGCCACATAATAATTTCACCATCCACCCTTCACCTTCCGGTACTGGTTTCGCTTGTAATCTAAATGGACAATTGCATTTTCTCGTGCTAGTCACTGTGGGCACCATGTTTTTATTGAACGCTCTATACTTTCCACTTCTTTCACAACCAATTAAAACAAATGAAGTTCTTCCCTTCTTTCCAGTATGCATGTCCGACCTCATTATCACGGCTACAAAATCATTATCATATGCAACACTTCTAGCCCATTTTAATACTTTCTCACGAGAAGCGAACACCTACACAAATCAATAATAATCAGGATTAAGTTCCATAAATCACTTATTAATAAACATTAACGAATTTATAAATAATATACATACCTCACAAGTATTGAACGCTGCAGAACAATCGACTGAACCATCAGCTTTTTCAAATGCACTCGGTTCATCTCCGATATCTTCATTCATATCAATTTCTTCAGACATTATAGCATCATACATCCACTCATCGTTGTTCATCTTCACAAATGACAACAAACTTACATAAATCACAACACAAACAGATAATAATCATTAAGAACACAATTTTTAATAATTAAAATCAAATTTTAATAATTAAATTCCATTTTTTTTAAATTACGGATTAATCAATCCGTATGGTCCATATGGATCAGTTAATCCGTATGGCCCATACGGATCAGACAATCCGTACATACCATACGGATTGGCTAATTCGTATAATCCATATGGATTAACTGATCCGTATGGTCCATACGGATCAGTCAATCCGTATGGCCTATACGGATCACACAAAGCTGAAAATACGTGCGGATTTACTAATCCGTAAATCCTATACGGATTATCGAATCCGTAAATGCCAAAAAACGCAACTTACCTTCACCGACAGCTGCTCTACCACCGTCTGTCACTCCGACCAACCCAACAGCGTCAAAGGCAACCACCACCAGCTAAAACGACCACAACCAACACCTCCCACTCCCAATGCACTGAACGGAAGCTTCAACTCGTTAATGGCAGCAAGAAAAGGTCCTCAGCTTTTGTTATAACCAACGAAGGGTAGGATTGGCATTTTAAAAAGATTCTGGGTGTATTAATTTTTTAATTGGTGTATTAAGTTTTTCCCAAATGGAATTAGTTTGAACGTTTTGTGAAATGATTTTGTTTTAAATATATTTATGATTTTTTATTCTTCTTCTTCTGCAATTAATAAAAAAAATTGTCGGTAAACTATGATTTTCAGAAATTAATTTCAATTTATTTTCTTGCCAAAACATTTTAAGAAAGGAGATAAAAATTTAACTTTTTTGAGTGGAGAGAAAATTTTAATTACATATTTTACTTATATAAATTTTTTATTTTTAATCAATATATTAAGATTAATCATACATATTCATATATTTTTAAGAATTATGATTATCAAGAATTAACTTTTTCAGAATCATAAATCATAATTTTCAATTATTAAAAAAATTCTCCTCAATCAAACGTTCCTAAGGGTTTAATTTGAAGATTAGTTTATTAATATTTGAACGATAATAAAAATCAGGGTTGACAAATGACACGCGAGAGAGCCACAAGCTTGGTTTAGAATAACGGGTCCCTGTTCTTAGTTAGATGTCGTGTTTGGGACAAAAAAGAGAAATGAGGTGCATTCCTATTCCTACCACATGCGTTTGGAACGCTGAATTAATTTTCGCCTAAAAGGACAATCTAAGACTTCGGTGGGATCTAGGTTAGCAACCAGCGATCTGGGACTTTTCTTTCTCTCTCTCCCCCCCCCCCCCCCCCCCCCCCCCCCCCCCCAACACCCAGATTCAAAAACTCGCTCTGCTCTGCAATTCCCCTTCCGTTTCGTTTCGATCTCAAAACATGTTCTTCTTCGATTGGTTCTATGGCATTCTAGCTTCCCTCGGTCTCTGGCAGAAAGAAGCCAAAATTCTCTTCCTCGGTCTCGATAATGCAGGGAAGACCACCCTCCTTCACATGCTCAAAGACGAGGTGAGGTTCCTCTCCTTTAACATCAAAATATCAAATCAAATACCTTTTTTTATTATTAAAAAAAAATTCATTTTTTTCGATGCAATTGCAGAGATTAGTTCAGCACCAGCCGACTCAACACCCCACTTCGGAGGAATTGAGCATTGGGAAGATCAAGTTTAAGGCTTTTGATTTGGGGGGTCATCAAGTTGCCCGCAGAGTCTGGAAAGACTATTACGCAAAGGTCGCTCAATCTCTTCATTTTCGCTTATCAATTTCTGATTTTTTTTCCTTTCCCTTTTCAATGATAAAATGTGTGTATTGTGCACTGTTAATGTGATTTGTAGTTTCTAAGAAATGGGGCTTGGATTGTGGCCGTGGCATTCTAATTTTTTTTTGTTAGAGCTTTGGTGCATATCTGCTTTCGGTGGGATTTGGATGTAGTAGATTTGTGAATTCTAATTCAAATCTTGAGTGGTAAATAATAAGCTCAATTTGATCTTTGGCTTCTACAAAATAGTATTTCTTTTGTGCTCGTGAAGAAGAGGTGCGGGGTATTTTTTATAGGAGGCATTGGTTATCACTTTGTCAATCCTTTGATTCCTGTTATCAGTTTGAGACTTGTTAATTAATCTTTCATAGATCTAACGACTTCAGGGTTGGCTGAAACCACTCTCTTAGCTTTGGTTGGTTTATTCATTATTGTTCACTTCCTATTTGGTGTGCCAGGTTTTCACATGAGTTTCACGATTTTTTTTCTGCCCTTGTGTGTCATGCATGACTTGTATTCCATTGAGCCATAGCTTATTTGAGGTTGGTGGTTTCTTTATCAATGATTGTTTTTCACTTTATTCCCCTGGATTCATTGTAATTGGTGTTTGTAAACACATACTCTCCAAATGCTGCTTAGAAAGTATTGGTATTGCTTTAGAATTCACACGCACTTTGGTTTTCCAGGTGGATGCGGTAGTTTACCTGGTTGATGCCTTTGACAAAGAGAGGTTTGCAGAATCAAAGAAGGAGCTTGATGCCTTGCTTTCAGATGAATCTCTGGCAAATGTTCCATTTCTTGTGCTAGGCAACAAGATTGACATTCCATATGCTGCATCAGAAGAAGAGCTACGTTATCATCTAGGCCTGACCAATTTCACCACGGGGAAGGGGAAGGTCAACCTCACGGAGTCGAACCTTCGGCCTCTAGAAGTGTTCATGTGCAGCATTGTCCGCAAGATGGGATATGGAGATGGCTTCCAGTGGGTCTCTCAATATATTAAGTAGATTCTGGCATCATTTCCCCCCTTTCCTTGATCTACTAGCACTGTCTGCAGTTACATCAGAAGAGGTTTTTTCTTTGTTTTTGCTTTTGATGATTTCATTTTGATTGGATTATTTAATACAACTGCAGTGATGTTATGTTATGTGTCAAAATTTGTATCTTTAGTTATTTTCTCGTGGGGTGGGGGATATTTTCTGTTTGAAACACTGGATTCTGTTGTAGGGGTTATGTATGACTGGGGAGAAACAATAATAATGTTTTATTCGACTTTCTTCCCGGAAGATTTTGACTGGAAACTGAGCTTTTTCTTATCTCTTTCTCTTCCGATCCACTTACAAAATCAACAAACTTATTATCCATAGTGGTTTGTACTTAAATAAAATTATTTTATAATGACATTGCATCATCTATTTTCCCATAATATATCTACCTTCGATTTGAGTGTGAGTCCCGACACAACAGTAAAGTTGTGTTTTGGTAATTTGTTGGTTATAGATTCAAATTCGGAAACAATCTTTTTTATATGTAAAGATAAGACTGGGTACAATGTCTCTTTCTCTTACTTATACATAACGTGGAGTCTCTGGACAATAAAATACTTAATTTTATTTTTTATAAATTTTTTTTAATAAGAAGGACATCTTTAAACTTACTAAAGATTTCAAGAACAACAAGGTTACTTTATGGATTCACGTCTACTTTTGAACTGAAGATTTGATTATGCGTAGAAACCAGGAGGACGTGATAGTTTTGGGTACCTACAAAGGCATTTCAACACCTAACTTCCAAGGTATTGTAGAGCCTGATAATTTTTTTTAGAATTAAGTGTATATCATTTTGGAGGTAATTAACGTCTTGTATGGGTGCAGACTGACATTAGTGTTAGGATGAGTATCATTAGTAGCTATTCAATCTTTAGATGGATTATCATTAGTAACCATCCAACCGATTTGTTTTTTAGGTTATTATGACGTTAATACATAATATTCACAAGTTTTGTTTACAATTAATTTTTGTTAAAAAGTTTGATTGATTATTTTTAGTGTGGTTTTTTTTATAATATTTTTATTTATTTATAAGATTTGAACAAAAACATTTAGTTTTAAAAAAATTGAGTTTAATTTTACGACCAACTATTTATTGACCAATATTTAGTTGAGTCCTTATCCATATGTTTCTTAAAATACTTTTATTTTAAGCCAAAATGTGGAAACTAGCGAGGCCTTATTGGGTTGAGGTCTTGAGTGATAACATAATTAAACATGTCGTAATTTAATTTAATTTAATTATATTATAAGAGTGGAAAAGTCATTTAATATACTTATATTTTGTCGTTTCTCTATTATTTTAACTAAACAATATGAAAAATATTTTATTCATGTCATCTTTCTTATATCTCATATTCTAAATAATTTAAAATTTAATCTTTTTTTTGTTAAATTAATTTTTGTCCTCTAATTTATTTTTTTGTTTAATTTGGTCATTTATGTTTTTTGAATTCAATTTGATCATCTAATTTTAAAAATTGGTTTGATTTCATTCTTTAATTTTTTTTGGATTTAATTTGGTTATCTTATTTTTAAAATTAGTTTAATTTGATCTTGTCATCTAATTTAATTTAAGTGATTTTGTTATCTAAATTTGGTCCTATCTTCTAAATATACATTTTGTAGTCATTAAGTGATGTTAAGCAGCCAAAAAATACAGTTTCTTAACATTGTTAGCCCAATTTAGATGACATTAACAAATTGAATTGATTTAAAAATTTAACAGATCAAATTAAATTCTAAAAAAATTAGAAAACCAAGTTAAATCTAAAAATAAATTAGATGATCACTAAACTAATTTAACCTTTTTTGTGTTTCTCTATTTATTCTCACGGCTAAACAAGAGATAGTTTCACAAACTATAGAATACTAGTCAAGGGCAACACTGATTATAAATTTGTAATGGACATGTCTTGTGGAAATTAGAACAAAAGTGAGTTTCAATGCCATAACCTGCATGCATGCCCTACCGACATTAAGATAGAAGCATGAGTGACAATGCCACAATTTGCACGTATGCCCTATGATATATTATGATAGAAGCATGAGATTACAATGTGCCTGATTGATTTGCTATCAATTAGGCTTAAATAAAATTGATCTAGAGATTACTATTTTATTATTATTTTAAATTTACTGTAATTAGTAATTTTGCATAGGACAAAAAATACTTGGATAAAAAGCAACATTTTACTGCAGTACGTTTCCTTTGTCGAGTTAAAACGCCTTTCACACACGCGATTCCTTTCGTAGATATGTGACAGCAACTTTTCACGTACGTGTAATTTTTTTTGTTCCATTGTTTTTGACGTTTTGTAATTTGTTTTGCTTTTCAGCAGCTCACTATTTAAGAAAAATCTGTGGTTTATTTATTATTATTTATGAGGGTCTAGTATGAATTATGAACTGTTAAACCCAATGACGCGTACCGACCAATCAAATTCACACAACTGGAATTTCCACCCAATAACCGGCTACTCCAGTTTCCCCTGTTTTGCCCTCATAAACATTTTTGCTCATTTTCCTCTGCCACCGGTCAGTCCATATCTTTCACTGGCCAAGCCGGTAACCGGTATTCACTCGCCCCCAATATATGATGAAAAATAACTGAAGGCAGAAAAACAAAAAGAAAAGAAAAATGGTTCTTCTTTTCGCGTTGCGTTTTCTTGGTGTCTCTGTCGATTCTTCTTCTGAATTTTGATACTTAGGAAGTTTAGTTTTCTCTCTTGGCTTCTCCGGTTGGAGTTACCGGCGACCTTGTCGGAGATTTTGTTGTTTATTTTTCACACCACTTGTGAAACTTCTCAAGGAAAAGAAAAAGGATGTTTCTTGTTGATTGGTTCTATGGAATTTTGGCGACCCTTGGTCTGTGGCAAAAGGAGGCGAAGATTTTGTTCCTAGGGTTAGATAATGCTGGGAAAACCACTTTGCTTCATATGCTCAAAGACGAGGTTTTTTTTTTTTTTTTTTTTTTTTTTTTTTTTTTTTTTTTTTTTTTTTTTTTTTTTTTTTTTTTTTTTTTTTTTTTTTTTTTTTTTTTTTTTTCTTTTTTAACTTTACTTTTGTAATATTCTTATTATTGGATTGGATTTTGATTTTACTTATATTTATAATAATTTTTTAAAGTGGTAAATTGAAATTTTGCAGAGACTTGCTCAGCATCAACCTACTCAATATCCCACTTCGGAGGAGTTGAGTATTGGGAAGATAAAGTTTAAGGCTTTCGACCTGGGTGGCCACCAGATTGCTCGTAGGGTCTGGAAGGACTATTACGCTCAGGTTTCTTATATATTGTTTTTCTTATTTCAATTTTTCAGTTTCACTTCATGTTTATGAATACAGGACATTTGAATGGTTTTAGTTCCTTTAGTTCATTATTATTATTATTGAGCATGGTATCTTAGATTAATTGTAATTTTACATCCTATAATAAGGTTTTTGAATTGATAGTCAAAGCATGCTAGCTTGAATTTTCTGTTTCGTAAATGCCATGCCACTTGGGTATGGAATATGGATTTGACAAATAATGCTAAATGATGTATATATTTTATAAGAAAATTTCTTAATTGCACATTTGCACGTAGCTAAAAGAACAAAAAGAGATGAGTACGTGATTGATTGTTTTTTAATACCTAATTCATATGTTGATTGCTTCGAGTTTTCAAATCAATCATTGACATGAACATCTTTCTAAAATTCCAAAACATTATTGCTTTGAAATCAGCCTAATTTGCTTGATGATGATGAAATCATGTAGGTGGATGCTGTAGTGTACTTGGTTGATGCATTTGACAAGGAAAGGTTTTCAGAATCAAAGAAGGAGTTGGATGCTCTTCTCTCTGACGAGTCACTAGCAAATGTGCCTTTCCTCATCTTGGGAAACAAGATTGACATACCTTATGCTGCTTCAGAGGATGAACTACGTCATCATATGGGCCTCACTAACTTCACCACTGGCAAAGGCAAGGTTAATTTGGTTGACTCCAATGTTCGTCCTTTGGAGGTTTTCATGTGCAGTATTGTCCGCAAGATGGGGTATGGTGAAGGCTTTCAGTGGCTCTCGCAGTACATTAAATAGAGAACAAGTGTTTGTTCTTTATTATCCTCATGCTAATGCAGTCTCCACATTAGCGTATCTCTGCTCATGTAAATTGGATATACTTTAATGGTGGTTTTACTTTTTCTTTGTTATGAATGAGACATACTTGTTTCTATATTTTTTGGTGTCAGTTGCAAGCTTGTGTTGCAGTTCTATATATATAGGTTATTAAAATTGCATAGTTATTAGTTAATAAATGGTGGCTTGAATGTTACTACAAGATTGTGCACGTTTGACAGTGTTTTTCATTTAGTTGACAATCGACACTGCGGCCATAAGGACAAATGAGAATATTTTGGTGGCTGTAATCTTAGGATACTTGTGACCAATGATAATTTGTTAGTCCACTTTTCTCAATCTCATTTCTTTACGAATCTCGGGTTGAGAGATGTCTACAGATCAGCTTAGATTTGCTCAAATAGACTTTAGGTTTATTCAACATCGCAAGGCCATACATGTAAATAAATCTCCTACCCACTTGAGTGGTTTGAAGAAAACAGTTTATATTTGGGACACAAGTATTTAGGTTTTGACTTTTGATTCCACAATTTTAAAATGTTAGGTTATGAAAATATTAGCAGTCAAAAACACAATTATGAAGTGAGTTTTTTTCCTTAAAAAAATAAAAATATGTAAAAGCTTATTTGACGTGCATGAATCACATCATTATTATTCATAGATTTCTCTATCAAATGATAGAATTATTTTCATTTGAAAATACGATGGGTAAATTTTGATCATACATGTCAATGGTCACATTGATCACTTAAAAAGGCTATGACTTTTAGTCATTCTTGTAATTTTAATAATTATTTGTTTCCTTCATTCTCAAATAAAAATACCCTTATCATTTGATCCGTCTTCAGAAGGTGGAAGTGACCTCATAAGGCAGCATGCAAAATGAAAAGGTGAAATGATAAGACTAAATCTTAAATATACATATATTGATACTCAAAAACAAAAGTTAATTTAAGGTTATTTGAATGACTTTAAAAAAAAAGACGTGAGTTCTGTTTCAATTGATTATTTATGTGAAATTTATTGATTTATATTCACTCTCTATACACACGATCACCACGCACGCGGATATAAATGCGTAAATTTTTTGGAATAATATTATCCTACAACATTCTCCTACTTTCTTTATGATAAATATTGAATTCGTTTTATATTTTTAAAACATGCTCTAAATAGAGAGATTTGTATGAAAGCTTGTAGAAAGATACAACATTGCTCAATCTTTTGAAGTATAGAAATCACGTATTTTCCTCCCAGCAATGTATTTTCTATATACAAGGTCAAAAATTGAATTCCTACTAACATGATTAAAGAACCTCACAATCTACCAATTGTGTCATATCTTATTGGCCATGCAAGTATAAATCTAGATGTTATTAATATATGCAATCGTATACTTTGAAAAATTATATAAAAATTGTATGATATGAAGTTGTAGGAATGTTTGTTTATAATGCAAAGGAAAAACAAGGTTCAGATGGGACCCACCTAACAAAGGATCCAATTGCCTAACAAATGTGTTTCCCCTGAATCCTGTGTCTTTTTCTCTCTTCATTAGAGAGGATCCGTGTCCTATTTGTTCATGCACACGCAGATATTCCGGAAGACAGTGGTGGCATGCACTACTAAGGCAGGCTTCATATAGAAACAAAGCCACTAAAGTAAATTGTGACCAAACTTTACTCATCCCTACCCTATAGCCTTACAGTTACAACCGTGCCCGTAAAATATACCAATCAAATGACATTGGATTATCTCGTGCTCTTTGTTATTGATACAATTTGTTTTTAATTTAGATTTAACTAACATAATATCTGTGAGTATCATGATAAATTTAATCATTAATCTAGAGAGATAACTGATATTGGATATGGTAATTTAAGAAACAAAAAGTGTCTTTGTACATATGGGCTAATACGGAAGATGTGTTGGCGCCTATAGATAATAATTATAAAAAATGGCTCTGATCTTTGTTGCCTTTGCTATTTTTTAGTTAAAAGAAACGAAGAAGCTCATTACCATCCCCGGACCAGGCTTGCAGCTATAACTATTCTAGTATTCTGTATATTAAACTTTGGGGTGACACAGTATCTTTACATCAGAAGTTTCAACCATAAAGCCCAATGACAGATGAAAACTGTATATAATGACCCATTCTAGGATACTAAGGAAGTCTTAAAGAGTCAAGGGGAACTTACAAAATCTACAGTTGCATGTCAACTTCAGTACTATGAAGTTGTTCGTATTCCCGCTCCAGCTGCACAAAGGAAAATTCTACAAGTGAAAAAACATGCAAAACCAAATCCTCCTATGATTAATTAAATGTATAGATTAACTGTCACCTTTGCTTGATTAAGAGCCAATTTCATCCTCCTGTACTCTTCTTGTGCTTTCTTGGAACGGAACATAGCCTGCACGCGTACTACAGATCTCTCAACACGTTCTTCAGCTTGTTTCCTACCAGTCCGGAAGAATTCCTCCTCTACAAAACTTTGCTGATCCTGATCTCCAGTTCCCACTTCGACAGTTTTGACCTGGAGACCACGGAAGCCCCTTCTCTTCAAACGCCAACGCAGCACTGCTTTCTCAACCACACCAACAGACCAAAGAATTTTGTGATAATGCTTCCGAACTTGAAAGCACCGGAATGCAGCCTGCATTGTAACATAGATGTTAGTCAATTTGCCCAACAAAATCTGTTGTTAAGGTATGTGCCAACTAGAAGAGAAGCTTTTACTTGAATTTTAACAGCCTGACGACGCATGTTAAGAAATTCTTTACGAATCTTCCATGTACGGTATGTACACTGAATGCGAGCAGCAGCTGCCATCATTTTCTTTGTCTCGTGGTTCCTAAAGGCATGCTGAATCTTCATTGCTGCAACTATTTTGCGTGCTTGAGCCTCTGGATTGGAAGATGCAACCGCCTTAGTTCTCAGTTTTAGAGACTGTTCCCTAAATGCAGCATGTATGCGGGAAGCTGCCTCAGCAGCGGTTCGGTATGCTGCCAACGTATCCTTCAGGTTCTGCTGGTCCTCGCTAAGGTTTGCAGAATTTACTGGATCAGTCGTGCTAGTTTCCAGTGAGCCACTGATATTTCCAGCTAAGCTCATGTCATTAAAGTGCTGAACCAGAGATTTTTCTGAAAGATAAGCTGCTAAGCCATCATGACCCCTCATATAAGCAAGATCAGCAGCAGTGCATCCATCAGGATTTTGTGGAGTAGGATCAGTGACCAAATTTGGCTTTGCCCCAGCAGACAACAGAGTTGCAACCATTTTCTCCCTGAAGATACAAATTTTAAATCAAATGTATAAGAAAATTTTAATTCAAAGTTCAAACAGCCTACTTTACCCAAAATCATGCTAAATCCACATTGATTATGTTAATGTGCGCCTTTATGCAGGGAAAAGAGAAACAGAAAAGAACATGAATGGTGAAACCATGTCAAAAAAAGGATTGTTAGGTCAATGTAGTTACAGAAGGGCTAATGGTTTAAACAAGTGGGATGTCTGTGTATTATACCTTCCACAATATGCTGCCCAATGAAGAGCTGTCCATCCAAACCTATCACGGAAATCCAATGACAAGCCTGACCATGAAAATAAGGAAACAGCCCAATTATATCCCAAAATTGCACACAAATGGATTACACTTTGGCCATGAGCATCATATTCAGTAGTCTTGCAGCCTAAAACAATTCGTTCCAAAAGCCATTCCTTTAGTCTGTTTTTCAATGTAATTCCGAATAGGGCATCTTTTGCTTGTGAAAACGGAATTTGGTTGTCTTCAGTTGACTTGATTAAGTATTGCCAACTATTGGAAATAAATGATGTTTTGAGGGCGAATTGCCTAGCCTCTTTAAGTCTTTTAGGTGATACTTTACTGGAGATAACATCAAGGTTCAATTGTTTAGCAAAGAGCAAATATGCAAGCCTCATTTGTAGTCGAAACTCGTCCCAATTGTCACTCTCTTCCATTGAAACTGCAGGATCATGCAAAGCAGGAGTACGATATTCAAAATTAACAACTTGGCTAATAGGCTTATGGCCATCAATGCTCAAGTAGAGATTCACGAATCCTGGAGAATGTGGTGATACCCAGCAACGGTAGACCCCAACCTGAACAATTTCTGCAGGAACACTAACATCACCACAGACACATAATATATTGGACTTTGAAAGGTGCATATAGTCCTTAAGAAAAAATCCAGTCACCAGAACCTGCAAGTCAAGGAATTCAGAAAGTCAAAATAACAGGTAGCAAACATAATGAATTCATCAAGCAGCAAGTATGTACTCTGTTAAATTCTGTTACAATTTGTATACATGAAGATGTGCATGCTTGTAGCCAAAGAGCAACTCATAACACCAATTAAAAATGATTTTGGCAAGATTGAAAAGAACTAATAATTCATAATCCTTGGAGTTTATATTTTTGCATTTTACAGCTATGGAATTCAACAGGAACTCAATCAAGATTGAAAGAAAAGACTAAGGAATCAACTACGAAGTAAGAAACCAAATAAAACATTAGAGTTAACTGTTAAAGAAAGATATGCTTAAAGCAGATAATATTTGCTAGTAAGTAGATCTACAAGAAGGGCAAAGGAAACCTTTGATTTCTCGGTGGAAGATACACATGTAGGGGATACATCAGTGATAGTAAATACTTGTTCTGGCAGAGAAGATTGCTGACTATCCACTACCAGAGACGAATATGGTTCATGAACGGATGAAACTGGTGATTCAAGAGCTGGGTCATCTACTGAACATGGTGAATCAGACATGATGTGGTTCACCCACATTCCAAAGCTGTCCTGACTTTGCAATCTATCATTGACCAAAGTGTCCAAGGAATCAACACCACTTAAGGAAACTGTATTACTCCTCTGCTCATGTGGATTTGCTTGATTGTCCATCGTCTGAAGAGTAACACTTTCAGAAAAATTGTAAGGAACTCTGTTGCTCCCAGCAATTGGCTGAGTAAGATTACCAAAAGAAGGAATTTCTGCAGATAGATTGTTGGCTACCTGGTGACAAAGCAAGTATTACAAAGCAGCGGCTATTAAAAAGCATATTCAGAAAAAAGAACGAAAAAAAAGAGGGAGAAGAAGGAAGAGGAAGCAAAGGAAATGATATAAGTGAGGTATAATAAGTAAAAATAAATAATTCCTTCACTGTAATTTCAAGGTCTGTTCTTCAAAATGGCTGTGGCCTTTTTTATGTGATTACAGGTGACTTAAAAAATAGTATCACAAAGGTAAAATGACATCTTAACTCCTAAGCATGTATAATGAAACAATAATATAATAGTCAAAAAGACACTTAAATGCCGATGTCCTGGATGCTGAATGACTGAACATCTATAAAACATGTTGTCTAGGAAATATAATAAAATCTCTATTCATATACTTTAAAGAGGATGAAATGGTCTTATGATAAATTTCAAAAGGACCAACAATCAGGAGGCAAAAGTTTTGTGACACTGCAGTTTTTGCAGTTCTTTGGCCTGTTTGGTTGAACAAGAATGCCTGCAATTTTAGGATCTCTTGGCCCCTTGGTTTGCTTTAGGATAGGTTTGTACTTTTGGCTTCTCTCTGGTGATTAGCTCATGGCTATTTCATGATAGTTTTCATTATCAACATGCAAAGAGATTGAATAGCCTTGCTGCATCTTGGAATCTTCCTCCTTTCTTGACCTTTCCATTATTAATATTAGAAATTAAAAAAGAGGATATCTTATCCTCCCCCTAGTTATTCTCCAGTGCTTCATTCATTTTCTCTTTAATAAAATTTATTTCCCATGTAAGAAAAAGTCAAAGAACTAACTGTCCATCACAGAACTCAAATGAGAAAAAGACAACAAAAAAGGCCATGAATATAAATAAAAGAAGAAAGATAATATTATCTTACATTGCTGAAACTGTCATTCAGTAAAATTTGATCTTGTTGATCAAAATATGGAACAGTGCCTGCAAAAAGTTAATTTTAAGTTACAATAGAATATATGGTGCAATCCAGACAAGTGACTGATTGTGCTTTAATCAACTACCATTTACCTCCATTAGGCACAGTAGAGGCGTTATGATCATTTGTGTCCACTAGGTCATCCCATTCAAGTGTATTAATCTCATGAAGTCTGAGTTCATGACTTTTGACATTTATATTGTTACTCATGTCTGTTTTTGTCCAAATCAGAAAGGATGAGATTATACACCTTATCAAGTAAAGACAACTACAGTAATAGTTTATTTAGTTGTTCTTATTTTTTTCATAAAATAAAGGCATCAACTAAACAACCAGATATACACAGCATTATAAACCAAACAAAAAAATTCCTATTTTTTTTTATCCGTAGGAATCGAATGTGTACCATGAAATTTATAACAACTCACACACCCTGCTCAACCAATTGAGCTAGACTCCCTTGGTAAAAAAAATTATTTTCTGCTTCCTTTGGAAAGATAAGCAGAAATGAGGTAGAAGGAATATATCTGCAATATATAAAGACGTGCACATGACACATGTTCTTTTCTTGCAACTCATTATCCTGCCTCTCATTGTTTCCAAACAAACACTTAACATCTTCAAAATTAAAATATGAATATTTTAAACAAATGTCATTATTCATTAGCCTTACATATTAATAGCTTACCAGTACAACTTTTAAGAAGATAGATCACAAATATAAAAGTTATTTCTCACCACCAGCATATGCAGTTGTGGTTCCTGAATCTATTTCTTCTGATAAAATCCACGGTGCAGGAGGATCAGAGACAGAACTGGAGTGTGAATTTACAGGAGTGACGGGAGAACCTTGCATCTGTATCATAAACAACAACCCAAAGAATGTCACAAAGCCAATTTATATCCATTTTCACAATCAAATTTTAGAGCAGAAATGTCACCTTAAACATGAGTTTATTTCTAATTATAAAGATGTTTTAACTGCTAAGTGTCATTCATGAAGAAAAACTTAGTGACTAAATCCTAGCACTGACAAGCATTTTTTGAAAACTACTTTTTATGTTTATAGAGAGAAAAAAATGAACTTTATTCTAAAATGCTAAAAGAAGACTGGAAGGAGAATTAAATGCACTTTTCAACATAATGAAACAATGAGTGGGATATAACTTCTATATTAGCAAACAATTTAATATCATTGCAAGAAACAACCTTGGGTTCTTTGAAACTTAAAATTTTTCCAGGGATATGGCATGGGTCACCTCTGCCACAAAAGCCACAGGGTAACCCCTTTAATTGAAAAAAAATACAATAGAGAAAATTGGACTCCAACTCTAGGCAAATATTAAGTAAAAAGAAACTGGAGTAAAACCAAAGCAGCACAATAACAAACTGTCGACTTTTAAAGAACCAATTCACATTAACAGCTCATTAAAAAAAAGGTTTTATACAATAGAATGTATAATGCTGCACTTGGCCAATTTTTAATGCAAGCTAATAAGCCGTCATGCTCCTACTAATGATGGCTTTGTTAATGTTTTTCCATTCCATAGCACCACAGTCCAACATAGGAAATAAGACAAAACCAATGGACTTGAACCAAAAAATGGTTACCCCACTGTCTTACAATCAACTTTTGGAGCTTATATCCATCATCAAAACTGGTATAAATCCATTGTTGGGCATGGATATCCTTTCAAACACATATAATAGAAAACAACACTATACACAGCTGCTTCACAATACCCAAAATGAAAGAGCCTGTGCATTATACACAGAAAACAAATGAAGTTTTCATCCAGACCAACTGTTAAAACATTTTCACTGTATGAAAATTTTCTTATAGACATAATGATGCCATATCCAAACATGTTCAAAAGACTAAAAATCAGTAAATCACAAACTGACTAATGACTATATATGTACATGGTCTTTCTTCCAGACAAAACAACATACACATGACACACATAAATCATGGTTTGTGACGTTAAATTGAACTTTTGAAAGGGAAAAAAATAGAGGAAATGGTGAACAACTGAAAACAACCTCCTGTGTTTCACGGTAATGAACAAGGACTATGTGTTCCATACTCCTGAAAAGAAATAGTGAAAACAATTTTAAGTCACATTGTTATTAGCAATTAGCAAACTTATTTTAATTTATACTTTAACACATATATACAAGAATAACAGAAGCACCATACTAAAACATAAGTCAGCAGTATGAACATGCATAAAATTTTGGAATTGGAGCTTTAAGAAACAGCTGACATGCATACTTATCAAGCAGCCAATAACATCTTCGGACAAAATTTGGGTTATCCTGGCCATGTGCATAATATACATGGATCCTTTCTTCATTACCAACCTGATGGATGGGGAAAGAAAGAAAATGACCAGAAAGAATGTCAAAAATCAGATATGATGCTAATGAATCAAGAATAACAAAATCTGGAGGAAGGAATTATATGATCATACAGAATAAACACTTAACTTGATGATAAAATTAAAAACAGAAAGCCACAAACTGATCCGTTTCCCAAATACTACCCAGAAATAATGATAGATATGTGACTGGATCATTGTACAAAAATCATATATGACATACAAATCCAAGATAATGCCTTATATAAATTAAACATCACCAGTTAAATACTTCAGCACTTACAGATCTAGCAGAGGACAATATCTAAACCCACTAAACACCAAAACTCTCCTAAAAGAAAAATAATATTTATAGAGAAAGCACAATGAATTGAACAACATCAATAAAATTGATAAAATAGAAAACTGAGCTCCAAGAAGCCTTATGTCTTTCAAGATTTAACCACATCTAATGTTTGTCAGGCTACTTTCTGTGTCAGTGTTTATTCATTCATATTCCTCATAACAAAAAATGATAAATTATCCCATCTACAATATGTTAAAGAAACTAAATTAAAATAAAATAAAAAATTAACACATAAAAAAACAAACAAGAAAATGAAAATCCTCACTTTTAAGTGCTCATGAGCTTCTTTAACAGTTTTCCCATCCTTTTTCTTTTTCCAGTTGTGCCCATCTTTTCGAAAGTTCCTAAGCATCTTGCGATCAAATAAGACAATAGTACCACCTGTTGACACACAAAATAACAATAATTATAACAACAACAACAATATTTTCATCAGATACTTGACATTGTCTAATCATTAATAGTGAAAACTTATTTGGATCAAAATAACTAATCAAAATTCTATTAGCTCCATGAATGAAAAGTCACTCGCAGTGAGACCTTATACTGCTTTATTCATGGTATATACAAATAAATGGTGCATTTTTTATGGAATAAGAAAATCATTAAAGTAAAGCAGAATATTACAAAGAGATTAGAGGAAAATAGATCCTCCTAAGAATAGAAACTTCAAACTAAATAAAATTTAAACCATCAATAAAGGGCACAGAAGCTCACAATTTATAAAAAAAGCTAGATCAAAAAAGCTCTAAAAGTTTGTGGAAATTAAGATATGCAGACATAAAAGACACAAATGAATATGATGAGATGACACATTGTCTATAAGAAAATGCACGATAGAGCAGAACGAATATGATACATATCCATTCAAGAACATCAAGTTGCAGCTAAATGATAATTACTTTTTGGCAAATTCACTGGCTTGACATTAATGGTAAAATACTTGTAATTACAAAGCATGGCATGAATCTCATTGGGACGGAGCCATCTGGTTCTTGCTTCCTCCATAATGCTCCCCACATCCAAATCTGGGGCATATATAAGAAAACATGTCAGAACAACAAATAAACAGAGAAGGTTAATTCTTTCATTAGTTTCCTTTCCCTTTGACATAGCCTGACAAAAACTAACTTTTTTTTTGTAAACACGGGGTACCCTCCAACCCAAAACCAAAGACTAATCCCACAAGGTTCTATAATCCATTTAAAGGGTTGATCTCTCCCACCAGATACAAAAATTATCATCCATACAATACTAGGCTTATCAGATAATTTATCAAACCTAGGGACCACTTATGTAAAATCATTCCAATTAAATATTAGGACATTGTGTTTGAACATCTAGTGCTACTCACAACATTAATCTAAATTACCCTCATCGATAATTATTAACTAAGAAAAAAACAAACTGCATACTTGATCAAAATAAACATAGGCATAATTCAAAGACCAATTGTGAAGTACGTGCCTTGCAATGTGTGGAATCCATGTATCTCTGAACCAACCAGTTGCGCCGCTAAGTTATTCGCCATATTCACAGAAACCTTCGGAAATTCCGAACACTTTTCTCTCACCTAAAACTCAGCAACTGCGTATTACATGAAAATTGAAAAAAGAGCGAAGTGTTGACTCAATAAAAGAAAACAATCATCGTTCTCAACTAAAAGAAATCAGATACAGGATGAGAAATTAAAAGGGTAGTGAGAAAAAATGTAAAAGGTGGTAAGTTTACCTAATTGCAAGGAAGGGTGGGTCTGTTCGGATTGGTACGGAGAGAAATATGATCGCCTCGTTGAAGCTGAATGACACTCTTTCCTGTTTCTTTCTGTTTTCTATTCTACAATCTGACTCTTATAGTATTATAGTATTATAAAATTTAAAAATTATAATTTATAAGTTATAAATAAATAAAATAAGAGCTAAGTATTAAATACTACGAATAAAATAAATAAATAGATGAAGACAAAAGGTTTTTTAAAAAAAAAAAAAAAAAAGAAGACAAAAGTTAACCAATGGGGAATGTTTGCAAGACATTAATTACGATAATAAAACTACTTATCCAAGGAAAATTATTTTCTTTTACAATAGCTGTAATGAAAAATAACCATACAACCATGCACATTTATCCCAAATTACCACTAGGTTGATATTAGTGAGTTTTAATACAAAAAATATTCATTATGATAAAATCCTTAGAATATTTAACAAAATACTTTAAATGTTATTTAATCAATACATAAGATTAACTTTACCACGCGCATCCAGTCATAAATAAAAAATATTTTAAAATGTATAATATTAATTTTTAGTTTTGAAATATATTTTTATTAATATTTATAAAATCATAATATATATTTTATTTATTTTAAAAAATTAAAAGTA